>OY744554.1:8256773-8279273 GCA_963556195.1 Sepiola atlantica | reverse complement strand
GCTCCCCCTACTGTGCTAGTAAATTCCTCACACCTGACATTATCCTGTATCTCTACAAAACCCCCATCCGCCCATGCATGGAGTATTGTTACCACATCTGGGCTGGTGCACCATCCACCAGTCTCTCTCTCTTAGACAAGGTCAAAAAAAAAAGTCGCCAACCTAATAGGTCCCTCACTGTCAACCTAGCTCCAGTCCCTGTCTCATCACCGCAATGTAGCATCCTTGTGCTTGTTTTACAAATACTTCAATGGATTATGCTCCGATGAATTGGCTACCCTGGTGTCCCTTCGACGGAAATTCACTAGACCAACTCGACAATCAACTAAATCTCATTCATTCACTGTGGAGGTCCCCAGATGTCGGAGAGCCTTCTACTCAAATAGCTTCTTTCCTCGTGCTGCTGGCCTCTGGAACTCCCTCCCCCCCCCCCCCGTTTCCCCGACAGTACAGATATGCAGAAATTTAAAACTAATGTAAACAGACATCTCGCTGCACAGATCCCAATTTAAGTTGACCCCCCCACCTCCACCCCATTTCTTTTCTCTCAGTAGCCCCTTACGTCTACAGTGGCGCCCTGCCTTGTTTGGGGTGAACTATGTTAAAAAATAAAGAAGATATAGGATACTGGCAGGTGTGAGAAGTTTTCTAGCCTGGTAGAGGGAGCCTATCTTCTTTGCAGCAGCCTTGGCAATGTCTTCTATGTATTTGTTGGTTTAGTATATTAATATCTTCTATATATGAATGCATGTAACCACTACCATATGAATACTCGTCAAGGCCATTCCTATATCAGGCCGAGAGATCTAACATTTAGGGTGTTTTACTGAAGGCAAGATTTCCAATGTCTAATTAGTCAAATAACAATACTTACTTTTCCGACATCTAGCATCTGCTTTTGGATAGCAACTGACAGATTGGTATCAATGTTTAATGATGACAGAAATTCTTTGAGTTGTGATTGGTTGGTAAATAAACTCCCAAAATTGAGGTCCATATTGCCTGCAATAAAAAACAATATCTAGTGAATAAAGTAAAAACAATTATTTAAAAAACTTTTATTTAAAAGGATACTTTTTCATTCTGTTGTGGGGCTAAGATCAAAGTGTAGTATCTGTTCTGATGGATACCTATTCGAGAACTGATGGTATCAACCAGGTATAATAAATACCACTGGTTGCAGAGACTCAAGAGAGACTTTCATACCACGTGTAGTATCTGTTCCGATGGATACTACACCCTACAGACCGGTATTGTCTTGGCCTCCGGGGCATGATTCCGCCGGTCTGTGGGTCTGTCCTGTGCAGTTCTAGGAGGTCCACCCTCCCAGGCTTTGCTTCCCCACTTTGGGGAGAAGTGAGTTTATAGCTTACTGCTTGAAGCGCCCCTACTGGGGAATGCCGACGGGGCTGTCCAGGCAATTTTTAATGGCCAGAGCACTCACCTTCTCGGGTGCTGGCTTTTCAAATCCCACTTTCCGACCTTGTGTCACATACTCCTATTGTGGGTAGGCGTTAAATTACTACTTTCATACCATGTGAGAGACTTTCACCACGTGTAGTATCAGTTCCGATGGATACTGCACCCTACAGACTGGTATTGTCTTGGCCTTCAGGGTATGATTCCGCCAGTCTGTGGATCTGTCCTGTGCAGTTCTAGGATGTCCACCCTCCCAGGCTTTGCTTCCCCTCTTTGGGGAGGAGTAAGTTTATGGTTTGCTGCCTGAGGCGCCCCTACCGGGGAATGCCGACGGAGCTGTCCAGGCAATTTTTAATGGCCAGAGCGCTCACCTTCTCGGGCGCTGGCTTTTCAAATCACACTTTCCGACCTTGTGTCACATACTCCTATTGTGGGTAGGCGTTACATTACTACTTTCATACCATGTGAGAGACTTTCACCACGTGTAGTATCAGTTCCGATGGATACTGCACCCTACAGACTGGTATTGTCTTGGCCTTCGGGGCATGATTCCGCCGGTCTGTGGATCTGTCCTGTGCAGTTCTAGGAGGTCCACCCTCCCAGGCTTTGCCTCCCCTCTTTGGGGAGGAGTAAGTTTATGGTTTGCTGCCTGAGGCGCCCCTACCGGGGAATGCCGACGGAGCTGTCCAGGCAATTTTTAATGGCCATAGCGCTCACCTTCTCGGGCGCTGGCTTTTCAAATCCTACTCTCCGACCTTGTGTCACATACTCCATTGTGGGTAGGCGTTAAATAACGACTTTCATACCATGTTTTACCGCATGTTATGAACCCGTTCATCTCCTACCACATTAGTGGCGTTCTGTATTGCTTTATGAAAAAAAACAAACAAGTATTTTAGAATTTAGAGTGAGGGATCAGTTTCGCATATAAATTTAACGTAAAATGATCCCCTATTTTCAGGCCATTCTAGCGTTTTAAGGCAGTTAACCAATTTTTTGGCCCTGTAATAAACGCATTTTGCTACAATTTATTGAAATAATTATGTAGTCCTCCACAGCAAGAACTCATCTGTCTACCACAACGAAGAAAACCCTTTTTTTTTCCTCAGTGTGCCTAGCATCAAGCGAAATTTCAACAAACATAGCCTCTTTGCATGGGCTTCACGTCTGTGGAACACATTCCCGTAGAACTGCTTCCCCCAGATTACAACTGGATCGTTTCGAAAGTCGATGTCAACAGATTTCTATCTAGAACCGTCCTCAAAAATATTCGAACTTGATTCTAACAATCATTTCATCTAAAGGGATTCATGGACGAAGAAGGGTTGATAAGCCAACAATTCATCGTGTATATCAAAGCTTGAAAATCGATAGGCCCAGCACAAGTTCAATGAGAAAAACCGATTTGAGCACCGAGAAAAACTTGAGCAGGTTGTCAATGGATGTGCCCTATTACGACGGGTGCCATTATTGATTGTGGCCACTCGCGTTTCGCAATATGCCGGCCAAGATTTGAATGGTATTAACTGTCAAAAGATTTTTTTTTACGAGGCCTGTCAATCGAAATATTTACCGATAATTATACTGCATTCAAATTCCGGCAACTTCTACAATGGTCAGTCCGTATAGTTTGTAGTGCCTCTTCACGGATTTTGCAGGCAGTGCATCCTTAGTAATATAAATATTGTCGATATATGCTGACGTTGCTTTCGTTATTGTCTCATCTTAAGCTAATACCGCCTTGATCACAGATTGCATGAGCAACTTAAAGAAATTCATGAATAGCTGGACCGTGTATCTGAAGTTCCGGTGCGCTGACGTTCCATCAGGGAATGGCATTGTGAAACACAGTCACAGAAGCGTGAAAACGATTGCAGCTAAACGTTTGAGGTCGTCTTCTGGTTTCATCTTCTACAGCTCCTGCTGACGTATTGCATAGATACCATATGCCTCAATACAATGGTCATTTTTAAGGTTTTTGGGAATTTTCTGGAAAACTAAGGTAGATGGTATAATGAAATTAAAATGCCATCCACTAGACCCTATAACCTCTATCTCTGCCAAAAATCATCTGAATCCATCAAATAGTTGATGAGATACAGGGTGGCACGTACGTACAGATAACATAATTTCATGATTGAACTTTCTGGATCTCTGGGTTGCCTAGACTAATGATACTGAAATATATGAATTTTCATCCTAACTCTATTAAGCCCTGTTGTGCTCGCATACCCTTAATGACAATAAAAGTGTAAAAATTTGGGAATTTCCTTGCTTTTGTACATTTAGTGTATATGAATTTTCATCTTAACCTTATTAAGGGCATATGATTTCAGTATACTGGCATTTTTCATGGAATGTCACTACTTTTGTAAAGGCTATGCCTCAATACAATGCCTTCTCATAAGGTTTTTTGGAATTTTCTGGAAAACTAAAATATATGGTAAACTGAAATTAAAATGCCATCAACTAGACCCTAGAACCTCTATCTCTGCCAAAAATCAGCTGAATCCATCAAATAGTTGATGAGATACAGGGTGGCACATACGTATGTACGTACACACGGATAACATGATTTAATGGTTGAACTTTCTGGATCTCTGGGTTGCCTTGACTAATGATGCTGAAATTCTACACACTTATAGAACCTATCAAATAAAAATTTTGTGCAAAGTTTTAACTAATTTGGTTTATTGGTTTTTGAGTTATGATTGATCAAAGAAATGAGATTTCTAGCAAAGGCCATTTTTGAAGTCTATTAAGGGATAGAGCGCTCTCGCACCTCCCTTGATATATACCTACCTATCTATCTTCCTGTCTATCTATCTTTCTATCTATCTATTAATATTCCTATTTATCTACCTCTTTTGATGTGCGTCCACGCATCGCATCAAAAAGCTCCGTCTGTCAGTACTATCTGTTGATATCCATCAAGGTTTTTATATATCCTATTAATATATCTACCTCGTTATGAATATCTATATATTTGTCTCTGGTCATAGCTATCTAAATATCTACATCGGTCTTTTCACTTTAGTTTCTCTCTCTCCTTTTTTCTCTCTCTCTCTCTCTTTCTCGCTCTCTTTCTCTCTCTCTTTTTCTCTCTCTCGCTCTCTCTCTCTTTCTCTCTCTCTCTCTTTCTATCGCTTTCTCGCGCCTCCCTTGATTTGCAAATTACTATATATACAGTATTTCAAAATTTTATTGATTTCATCTCATTAACCCTTATAAGAGATGACTCCATTTTCTGGATCTCTGGGTTGCCTTGACTAATGATGCTGAAATTCTACACACTTATAGAACCTATCAAATGAAAATTTTGTGCAAAGTTTTAACTAATTTGGTTCATTGGTTTTTGAGTTATGATTGATCAAAGAAATGAGATTTCTAGCATAGGCCGTTTTTGAAGTCTATTAAGAGATAGAGCGCTCACGCGCCTCCCTTGATATATATATATATATATATATATATATATATGTATTTATACGTTGAAATCACTTCAGAAGAAAAACAGAAAAACAAGTTCAAAGTGTTTGCTAGGTAGCGAAACACGTGTAGGTAATAATAACTTTACAAAATAAATTGATTTCATCTCATTAACCCTTATAAGAGATGACTCCATTTTAGTAAAAATTAAATCAGCAAAGGGGAATAACTCATACTGAAATGTTATTCTGTGTAAGTAACGAAAGTTGGAATGAGACTTACTTGTGTCAAAGTTTAGTTGGATTGTGTGAGTTTGATGCACTTGTTCGATCATGGGTACTCCATTTTTGATCAGTTCCCAATATGCGATTTGTTGGTTGCTGGTGAAGAGCGACAGAAACGAATCAAGAAATTCTATAACTTCACTGGAACTGGGAACGAAAAATAGAATAATTTTAAACCAGCATAAAATAATAGATAGATAATCTGTGAAAGATATATGTATAATATATATATATATATGGGAAATGAAAACGGAAAAACCAAAAAGATGTTTTTTATGTATTTATCAACGTTTCGTCTTTATTTGTAAGACTTCCTCAGGATGATAATTTTAAGAAAACTGTCATACAAGTACATGGAAATATTGGGTTGACATGATGGGTTAATGAGAAGAAGTAGTAGTAGCCACTACTGGAAGCACAGGACTGAGGTCCGGGTTGAAAGAAGTCGGTGGCATGGAATTAAAATAATGTGGATTCTTTCACACTCTTACCCACCCACCCCTCCCAATCACCTTCATTTTAAAAAATCTTTTCTAAAAACCTATACACCAAAAACAGAGCCTCCCCTCCTCTTTCCCTACCCCTCAACTTTTTCACTCACAGCCATCCACATTAATTTCATTCATCCCCACCCCTCCACCTTTTCACTCACAGCCATCCACATTATTTTCATTCCATGCCACCGACTTCCTTCAACCCGGATTACCTTCATCCTTCCTTTCTCATTATATATATATATATATATATATATATATATATATACAGGGTGGGCCAAAATAAGGGTCCTATCTTTAAATTTGAATAACTTGAATTTGAATAACTTCCACAAAATAAAAGTTAAACTCATCAAACTTTATGCGTGTGTGTAGACTGACCCTTCCGAGATTTTTTGAAATAAACAAAACAAATTTTAGCCGAAAAACACTTCTTAAAACTTACAAAAACTAAAGTATTGTTTTTTACACTGTTTTGAGTTTTTTAAAAATAATGTTTTCTAAATGAGGGTACGTTCCTTAGGGCTAATACGGCTCATGCTTGCTTCGGAAGGGGTCCTTTACTTATTCTAAAAAAAAAAAAAAAAAAAAAAAAAAAATCAATAAATAAAAAAGTTATGAATTTTTAAAAATAGAACCCTTATTTTTGCCCACCCTATACAAGGAAATGGTAGTTTGCTTGAAGCATTGCTAGTAAACAAGTAAATATGAAGGTGAGAATTCCGAGGCAGGAGCAATGCAATGTTGAAAACCGGAAGTGTAATAATGACAAGATACGGTAAATCAAAAATGTAAATATAAAGACAGTAAATTGTAAAATTGGTGGGCTTACTGTTAAATATTTAAAGGTCCGGAATGGGAGAGACTTAATCCTTTCGAGAGTAACAGCCTCTCTTTTTCAAAAAGGAAACAAATTTACTGTCTTCATATTTAAATTTTGAAATATAAATTAATTGATCTGAGATTTACCGTCTCTTGTCTTGAACAAAAATAAATATTTTTGTTCATTCTTATTTCACCTTCCGGTTTTCAACATTGCATTGCTCCTGCCTCGGACTTCTCATCTTCATATTTACTTAGTTGAAGGGGTGGGATTTTGCTGCTAGTCGGATTTGTCGGAGGGTATTCACATTCAGGGGGTACAGGTGCAGTTAGTTCTGTCGAAGCAGATTCTGCTCAAGTACTCGTAAATCAAGCACAGGGATGCAACATTGCGGTGATGGGACAGGGGATGAAACTGGGTAGACAGTTCGAAGGTATTAACATTGTTGTGGGGGGGGGCAGGTTATAATTAGTGCCACCCTGGGTTATTGAACACATTGCTTTACCTGTCTAAATTAATCTTTTCCAGTGTCTGCAGGGTTGACAGCAGTTCCCGCATGAGATTGGGCAAGTTATTCAACCCGACAATATTTTTGAGGAACTTGTTTGCCGTCGGCATCTTCAGCAACGTTTCAAACATTTTACCAATATCTCCGATACCTTGCGCCCATTCGTACGGTTCGAGTAAGGAAGAAACCTTGAAATAAAAGAAAGCATGGATGATATTAGAAATTGCGAATCTATGAAAAGCATAATATTTATTTGTTTATATTAAACAATTTTGGGTTATCATCACATGACTACAGTATAAATCTCTATGCATGAGTGGATGAAGTGTGTGAGGTGCGTTGAAGAAAAATTCCTACCAGTAAAATACATAGCCCTGTTATGCTCGCATACCCTTAATGACAATAAAAGTGTAAAAATTTGGGAATTTCCTTGCTTTTGTACATTTAGTGTATATGAATTTTCATCTTAACCCTATTAAGGGCATATGATTTCAGTATACGGGCATTTTTCATGGAATGTCACTATTTTGTAAAAGCTATGACTCAATACAATGGTCATTTTTAAGGTTTTTTTGAATTTTCTGGAAAACTAAGGTATATGGTAAACTGAAATTAAAATACCATCAACTAGACCCTAGAACCTCTATCTCTGCCAAAAATCAGCTGAATCCATCAAATAGTTGATGAGATACAGGGTGGCACATACGTACGTATGTACACACAGATAACATGATTTCATGATGAAAGTCTATTAAGGGAGAAGAGCGCTCTCGCGCCTCCCTTGATAATAATATTTATGAATAAATATTAATTATTTATTACCTACAGACATCAATGTTTCATGCAATCTTCAGTTAATTCCCGACGATCGACGAGCGCGAACTCTGATCACAAATCGCCACTGATTCGCAGTCATGAAGGTTACCAGTTGGCCACCAGAAATTAGCTTAGAATTTTAGGAGGAATTTAACTTTGTAAATACCAAGTCGGCGGGTATTCACAGCAAGCGGGGAAGATTAATCAACAACAACAAATCGTGTTGGATCTCGCAATGAAGCTAGTAGTACTACTTGTTATTAAATTCACTCAGAGTGCCCAGCCTTAGTAAAGGGGGCTATATAATAATATTTATAAATAAATATTAATTATTTATTACCTACAGACATCGATGTTTCATACTTACGCAATCTTCAGTGCAGGAAGCTAATTGTTGAATATAAGAGACAACCATGTCTAGATATCCTTTTGTAGATCCTTTCAATAGTCCAAATCAGGATCTTAGTTTCGGCGGGGAATTAACTTTAATATCAGTAATAATATACTAAAATGTCTATAGTTTCGTACTTATTACATAATTCCCGCCAAAACCTTCTATAATACTAACACATGATCTGTATATATTCTCTCTGTCTCTCTCTCTGTATATATATATTCTCTCTCTCTCTCTCTCTCTCTGTATATATTCTCTCTCTCTCTCTCTCTCTCTGTATATATTCTCTCTCTCTCTCTCTCTCTCTCTCTGTATATATTCTCTCTCTCTCTCTGTATATATTCTCTCTCTCTCTCTGTATATATTCTCTCTCTCTCTCTCTCTCTCTCTCTCTGTATATATTCTCTCTCTCTCTCTGTATATATTCTCTCTCTCTCTCTCTCTATATATATATATTCTCTCTCTCTCTCTGTATATATTCTCTCTCTCTCTCTCTCTCTATATATATATTCTCTCTCTCTCTCTGTATATATTCTCTCTCTCTCTCTCTCTCTATATATATTCTCTCTCTCTCTCTGTATATATTCTCTCTCTCTCTCTGTATATATTCTCTCTCTCTCTCTCTCTCTCTCTCTATATATATATATATATATATATATTCTCAATGAAGCTAGTAGTACTGCTTGTTATTACATTCACTCACAGTGCCCAGCCTTAGTAAAGGGGGCTATATAATAATACAATACGTGTACTATATATATATATATATATATAGTACACTTATTGTATTTGTTTCCGTAAATGTAAATCCGTTAAAACTCCAGTGTTTATAAAAAGTTCTTAATAACAAGTAGAGCTGTTCTTTAGTATAATTTTTTTTATTTATACAAACATTATTGGTTACATATGTGCATACATGTTTCGGTTGTACTCTTCACAGAGAGTTCACCTGGTCTGAAGAGGTTGACTCTCTGTGAAGAGTACAACTGAAACATGTATGCACATATGTAACCAATAATGTTTGTATGAATAAAAATTTATACTAATATATACATTATAGAGAGAGAAGAAAAAAGAGTGATAAATATGCGACGATTGTCCAAATTTTTTTTTCAAATTTCAATTGTTCAATGCAAGGTGTATTCAGTAATAAACTAGTGTTTATTATTCTTTCCTTAAGCCAAGGCTTTTCAAAGATCGAGATCTTATCTTCAGAGGAGAAATACAGATAGATAAGTTGGCTTTCAGAAGAAACCAAAGTTCAAATATTTGAAAAATATATGAAAAATATTATTAAAAAAACGCAGTGAAAGAAAAGTTCCGTAAAAAATATATGTGGTTTGTCCGGGTGGTAAATTTCCGTTGAAAAGATGCCCGATGAATTGTAGAAAGCGAGAAAAAAAAACCTTTGTGCAGGAGGAGTGTGGAGAAAGTGTTCAAATATAAGTAAATCCAAACACACTTAAAAGGAACTGAATCTACAATTGCTCTATTTCGTATATTGAGCTAAACCTCTTCACAATAGGTTCCATCTACTAAAAGTTTTACTTTTGGTTTATATTTGATCCTCATATATACATTATATATATATATATATATATATATATATATATATATATATATAAATAAATGAATAATACGCAGATCAAGAATTGTATCGAGATACGGTGAAGCTCAATATAGTGGATAGAGTATTTAGAGCATCACGTCATTATCCATGTATGCCTATAAAAAAAAAAGGAGGAGGTAATGCCTGGGAGTACAGTTTTGGCTTCAGCGATACATAATCCACACTGTTATTATAAGATGATTCATAATAGAAGTAGGAGTAGATTTTCGGCTTCAGACAGACAGATACATAATCTCCATTATTAATATATATATATATATATATGTTTTTGTCTTTTAAGGGAAGTGGGGTCTGATCAACTCTGCTGGGAAGCCATGAAATTAAATACTGTCTTGTTTTTAAATTCCCGAAACAGTTTTTCATGGTAAACAACTGATGATCCCTTAAAATAGTGTTAGAAATAAACTAATATAATAACTGTAAAAAATAAATTGACTTACATGAGTGATTTTCCACTGGAAGACTTGGGACTATAAGTTTTTTTGTTTTTTTTTGTTTTTTTAAATTTTTTTTTTAATATAGTTTTAATGGTTGAGAAACTTCTGAGACTATATATATATATTTGTGTTATAATGGAATAATTCCAGGAGGAAATCTGGTTATGAGAGCTCAATGTAGTAAACAGAGCAAGAATAACATAAAATATAATAACACGAAATCACATAATTGTCGATGCAATAATTTATTTCAACCGTGCGGTTTTTTCAAGCATCACTCAGACAATTACATTTTTGAGACTGATAGAATTTTCTACATAAGGTGCAGAAACGTTTACTACATTGAGCTCTCATACCCAGATAGAATTTTCTATCAGTCTACAAAATGTAATTGTCTGAGTGATGCTTGAAAAAAACGCACGGTTGAAATAAATTATTGCATCGACAATTATGTGATTTCGTGTTATATATATATATATATATATATATATATATGCAAGCATTGTTAAAAATAACAATTCGTCCGTTTAATTATACCATTTTTATTTTTCAATTTTTCTGATGGTCTTTTTTGTATTAAAATCAAAAGCAATTAATAAATGTTCCACAGGTTTCACGAACGTTTTCGATTATTCGTCGAATCATTCTCAGGTTTCAAAAGCAAATGAACAAAAAAGCTGGAGAAAGATAATTCGACGCCTGAGGCTATTCTCTATCTCTACAAATCTACAATCAAACCATGTATGGAGTACTGTTGTCATATTTGAGCTGGTGAATCTCTGTCCCATTTGAGGGTTCTTGATAAGGTGCAGAAACGTATCTGTAATTTGATTGGCCCTACCCTTCGTTCTTCTCTGCATCCTCTCTCTCACAGACGCGATGTTGCTAGTCTCAGTCTTTTCTATGAATACTATTATGGCATGTGTTCTTTAGCTCCTTTCCTTCAATAACTACAAGAAACCTCTCCAACCACCGATTGTCATGGCAAATAACACCCTACCTGAGAGTTCATCATTCAAACTCCTCGGCCTAACCTTCACAGGTAACATGAATTGGAATAAATACATTGAAGACATTGCCAAGGCTGCTACAGACGCAATGTTGCTAGTCTCAGTCTTTTCTATGAATACTATTATGGCATGTGTTCTTCAGAATTATGTGATCTATTCCCTGCTTCTTTTGTTACAGCTCGTTTGACTCGTTGGTCTAGTGGTCTTCATCAATTTGCTGTTTTGATACCTCATTGTAATACAACTTCCTATTCTAGTAGCTTCTTTCCAAGAACCGCAGGATTATGGAACTCTCTTCCTGCTGACTGTTTTCCTCCTACCTATAACCTTGGTCTTCTCAAGACTGAAGCCGATAGGCATTTCCTCTTTTTGTGATAATCGTATTATGTAGTAGCTCGACAGTGTACGAATAGAGCTGTTAATTTAATGTCATATGAAACCATAGTTAATTCAGGCAACAATTTTCCATATATTCATTAAAAAACACTTTATTAGCATACAATTGTTTCCGCCTTTCTCAATAAAATACAGTTTCATGATGTACAAAATATTAACGATATTTTTGTTGAGGAGGCTTCCTCAGTGTATAAAAGTTTACAGTTGAAAAACCGGAAGTGCATTTAATTCTAATATATTTTTTTCCTGACAATGTTCTTCTTAGAGAAATACCTTCTTTTCTTTTTGGTAGGGGGGGCATAGTTTATAAGATTTATTGCAGTTTCAGTTCCCTCGGGTTAACAATTATTATTAACATTATTACATTAAATAATCATTTCGCGTTCTTTTTATTATTATTATTATTATTATTATTATTATTATTATTATTCTTTTATTACGTGACTGAGTTGAAATGACTCCGTCTGTATTTCTAACTTTTGTCTCGTCATATTATTACATAAATAATCAGAGAATTGGTCAATCTGGGGGTCAAACCTTTTGGCCCACTTTTACCCCAGATTCTAATTGTCCCATTGCCCGCCCTATTAATAATATTCAAATGACTCTTTATATTTGGCACACCATATCTACCCTTATCTCTAAAATCATATTACTGCTAACGTTCCTTTACCTTTTTAAGGATTTGTACCATGTTGAGTTGTTGTTGGACCATTTCTGTGATGTTTGGAATCAAAGAACTGTTCAGGTTGCACAGAGACTTCGCCATTTCTGAGATGTTTGTCTTGTGTGGGAAAATGATGTAGGAATTGAGAAGAGTGCCATTGCAGGCGATGCCTTTCAAGTTCACATATCCCGTCCAACTTAGGATCTAAAAGAAAAGAAAGACATTTTTTAAGGCAAGGAAAAGATTGTATGTATGTGTGTGTGTGATTATGCCGTGTGTATGTATGTCTGTGTGTGATTATGTCTGTGTGTACTTATACCGTATGTATGTATGTGTGTGTGTAATTATACCGTATGTATGTGTGTGTGTAATTATATTGTATGTATGTATGTGTGTAATTATACCGTATGTATGTATGTGTGTGTGTAATTATACCGTATGTATGTGTGTAATTATATCGTATGCGTGTATGTATGTGTGTAATTATACCGTATGCATGTATGTATGTGTGTAATTATACCGTATGCATGTATGTATGTGTGTAATTATACCGTATGTATGTGTGTAATTATACCGTATATATGTATGTGTGTGTAATTATATTGTATGTATGTGTGTAATTATACCGTATGTATGTGTGTGTGTAATTATACCGTATGTATGTATGTGTGTGTAACTATATTGTATGTATGTATGTATGTGTGTAATTATACCGTATGTATGTGTAATTATATTGTATGTATGTATATATGTATGTATGTGTGTAATTATACCGTATGTATGTGTGTAATTATATTGTATGTATGTATGTATGTGTGTAAATTATATTGTATGTATGTGTGTAATTATACCGTATGTATGTGTGTGTAATTATACCGTATGTATGTATGTGTGTGTGTAATTATACCGTATGTATGTATGTGTGTGTGTAATTATACCGTATGTATGTGTAATTATATTGTATGTATGTATGTATATATGTATGTATGTGTGTAATTATACCGTATGTATGTATGTGTGTAATTATATTGTATGTATGTGTGTAATTATACCGTATGTATGTATGTGTGTAATTATATTGTATATATGTGTGTAATTATACCGTATGTATGTATGTGTGTAATTATACCGTATGTATGTATGTGTGTGTGTAATTATACCGTATTTATGTATGTATGTGTGTAATTATACCGTATGTATGTGTGTAATTATACCGTATGCATGTATGTATGTATGTATGTAATTATACCGTATGCCTGTATGTATGTGTGTAATTATACCGTATGTATGTATGTGTGTAATTATACAATATGTATGTATGTATGTATGTATGTGTGTAATGATACCGTATGTATGCATGCAATTATGCCGTATGTATGTATGTATGCATGCATGTAGGTATTAGTATATATGTATGTATGTATGTATGTAGTATATACGTATGTATGTACACATTAAAATATATGTTCATTATTAACAGTAAGTCATTTCGTTGTATTTTTCGAATGAGCGCGGAAATATGTTTTTTTTAAATTTCAAAAACCAAACAAACACAAATCAAAATTAACTCGTTTTGTTTCATTCATTCAACGGCTTTAATGTGTGTGCATTATTAACAGCAATTCAGTTCGCTGGATATTTTGATTGGGTGTTTTTTTTTTTAAATTTATTTAGTTATTTATTTATTTTCAATTCCTAAGAAATGAAAAAGGAAGAAAAAAGAAAAAAGTGGAAGACAACTCCTCACATCACGTTGGTCTGCAGTTTCAACTCGTTACTGATTATCTTGCTTTCGTTTGTTGCTGGTTCTCAACATTTTGCACCGAGAGAGGGATCTAGCTGTCGTACAAAGCTAGATCTTTTTATTTACACTCTCAGTACAGATACTTCTTCAGACAATGACACTTTTCTGAATGAAGGAGTGGCACTCGTCTGACAAGACGTTGACGTCATCATGTATGTATATATGTAAGCATGTATGTATATATGTAAGCATGTATGTATATATGTAAGCATGTATGTATGTATATTCATGGATACTGAGAGGACATTATGTATGTAAGTATGTATGTATAAAAAGAAAGATTTCACCAGTACTACCTCAGACATATTCTTTATTTGAAGTAGGACAGTGGTTTTACTGACACAAGTGTCTTAGGCAAAGCTAAAACCACCAGTATTGCTAGATTTGTGACCAGAAACCAGACGTGGCTGGCTTGGTCACCTTGTCTGGCTTGGTGACTGCAGACTCCCAAAACAATTATTTTATGTTGAGCTTCTTTCAACGCTGGGGATCCCCGGCTCCCCCTTTGAAAACTGTATTGATTTACTCCTCTCCAGGAGGTTAGGCACAAGGCCAGTTTTTATCTTACTCCCACAAGTAAGATGTGACCCAAGGTCGGGCCGGGAAAGTGGGGTTTAAAAATTGCCTGGGCAGCCCCGTCGGCATTCCCCGGTAGGGGCGCCTCAGGCAGTAAGCAAGAAATTTACTCCTCCCCAAAGAGGGGAGGCGAAGCCTGGGAGGGCGGACCTCCTAGAACTGCACAGGACAGACCCATAGACCGGCGTAAATCAAGCCCCGAAGGCCAAGACAATACAAGTCTATGGGGTGCAGTATCCATCGGAACATTTAAACTATAGGTAAATGACCCAAAATTATGTCTATTCCCAAAATTTCAGCAAATTTTGATAATATTAAGAGGGCCCCCGGGGGAGCACAAGCCCCCCCCCCCCTCCCCTGAAATTTTAACCATAGGTCCATGAAAAATTCAAATAGGTCCAATTTCAATGAAATGTATACCTTATTTAATATATATTAAATAAAGATGATTTGCATAATATATATATATATATATATATATATATATATATATATAAATCTATCTTTCTCTCTCTCTCTCTATATATATATATATAAATCTTTCTCTCTCTCTCTCTATATATATATATATATATATATAAATCTTTCTCTCTCTCTATATATATATATATAAATCTTTCTCTCTCTCTCTCTATATATATAAATCTATCTTTCTCTCTCTCTCTATATATATATATAAATCTATCTTTCTCTCTCTCTCTCTATATATATATATAAATCTATCTTTCTCTCTCTCTCTCTCTATATATATATATAAATCTATCTTTCTCTCTCTATATATATAAATCTATCTTTCTCTCTCTCTCTCTCTCTATATATATATATATATATAAATCTATCTTTCTCTCTCTCTCTCTATATATATATATAAATCTATCTTTCTCTCTCTCTCTCTCTATATATATATATAAATCTATCTTTCTCTCTCTCTCTCTCTATATATATATATATATATATATATATATATATCCAGCTTGGTTGACAGTGTGGACCTATTAGATTGGACATTAAAATGTAATATACATATCTCTCTCTCTCTCATATATATATATATATATATATATATATATATATATATATATATATATATATATGACTAGAAGAATCCCCGTTCTAGCTAATTTCAACTAATCTACAAATCAGGACAGTTTTGCACCACTTTTATGTCCCCTTACAAAGCTTATGTCTAGAATCCTTATTCCAATTTTGATTAAAATCAAGGTATAATCATACTAAACCTTATGTCTAGAATCCTTATTCCAATTTTGATTAAAATCAAGATATAATCATACTAAACCTTATGTCTAGAATCCTTATTCCAATTTTGATTAAAATCAAGATATAATCATACTAAACCTTATGTCTAGAATTCTTATTCCAATTTTGTTCAAAATCTATTACATTATTATGATTCTAGAAAATGTCTAAAAATAAGAAATTGAAATGAAAAAATATGATTTCCAAACGGGAGTTGTGCCCATATTATGCCCCCTAAATTTCACAAAAATCGTAGGTATCTGAATTTTTTCTGAAGGGTTTCCACCCCCCTCTTTACCCTGTTTGCATAAAAAAACTAAATCAAACTAAATATAGTCCACATTTGGACCCCTTATGCTTAACAGCCGCGTTCCAATTTTTGTAATGATCGGCTAATTAGTTCAAGAGTGAATCCTCTACATACAAACATATGGACATATAAACATAGCTAACTTTATTTAGATATGGATTTACTTAAAAGTTGATGACGTCACAGCATGTGTTTTTTTTTTTCATTTTCAGAAGTTTCAAAAAGCTACGCAATTTATTCAGAGTCTTGTACTAGTTCCGTTTTAAAAATGCTCACCTCAAACATATTAAGCTTGGCTCTGAGTAGATCGTCAACCATCGCTTCAGTGAAAACACCTAGTTCGTCGACAAGGATGCGCTTGATATCTTCAGGGTCCTTGAACAATTCGGAAATATGGATTCCCTTATCTGGAAGAAGAAGAAGAAATAATAGGGGTTAAAGATTAAGAAATACGTTGCCAGTGAGGGTTGAGGACATGCGTTGCATGGAGAGATATATTATATGATACATTAGATGTGTAATGTAAGTTTTAAAGACAGGCTTAGTTCTGATCACTTCAGAGGATGATTAAATCTGGTCAGTATAGGGAGATGTGTGCAAAAGAGTAGACTTTGATGGTATGGCCATTTTGAAAGAAAGGGTGGGAGTTCTTGGGTTAGTAGATGTAGAACAGTTGATATAACAGGTTCAGTTCACATACGAAAGGTGAACATTATTTTCATCAGTTCCACGAATTCAAACACAAGAACTTATATTCAGACAATAAAAATACGGCTGAGAAACAGATAAACACGTAATCTTCGTAATCAGCAAATTACGTTATATTTAATAATATTAAGTTATATTTAATAATATTAAATTACAATTAATAATATTAAGTTACAATTAATAATATTAAGTTACAATTAATAATATTAAGTTACAATTAATAATATTAAGTTACAATTAATAATATTAAGTTACATTTAATAATATTAAGTTATATTTAATAATATTAAGTTATATTTAATAATATTAAGTTACAATTAATAATATTAAGTTACAATTAATAATATTAAGTTACAATTAATAATAGTAAGTTACAATTAATAATATTAAGTTACAATTAATAATATTAAGTTAAAATTAATAATATTAAGTTACAATTAATAATATTAAGTTACAATTAATAATATTAAGTTACAATTAATAATATTAAGTTATATTTAATAATATTAAGTTACAATTAATAATATTAAGTTACAATTAATAATATTAAGTTACAATTAATAATATTAAGTTACAATTAAGGTCCATACATCCATATAAAAACTATTTCTTTTTTTTAATGTAGGTTAACTAAAATATAAAAATTGCGGGTGTGTGGGTGGCAAATGAAGTATGTAGACTTTGGAAAACATAGGAGGAAGTGATAAAAATGGACCTGATGGAAAGAGGGATATATGAAGACCTGGTCAGAGATAGGTTAGTTTGGAACCATCCAACACATGTCAGCTTGTTTTTTTTTTTTTTTTCCCCCCCCAAAACAAGGCACATTGCTACTGAGCCCTAAGGGGCTACTGTGAATTAGGAGCACCCTAAGTAGGGAGTTGAGCAGCGAGATATTTGTTCACATTACATTTAAATTTAAATTTATGCATGTTAGTATAAGCAGAGAAGCAGGGAGGGAATACAAAAGTCTAGCAGTTCGAGGACAGAAGCTATGAGAGTACGAAGCTTTCTGGCATCTGGGGACCTCTACAGTGAAAGGGGTGGGATTTTGCTGCTTGTCAGGTTTGTCGGATGTATTTATGTTGAGGAGGCACCAGTGCCGCGGGTTCATCAGAGTACATTCCATTGAAGTACTTGTTAAACAAGCATAGGGTTTTGAATATCAGCGTGGATACACTTGTTGGGTCTAGCCACACTGATGAATCATAGACGAGGAAACAGCTGTCTGTGGATGATTATATTTTGTGGTTTAAAAAAAAAAAATTTCCTTCACCCTAAAGAAGGCACATTGCCACCGAGATGTAACGGGCTACTGTGAATTAGGGGCATACTAAGTGTACATTTGTGCAGCAAGATGTTTGTTTACCTTACATTTAAACTTCTGCATGTGGTACAGTCAGGGAAACAGGAAGCCGGGAGGGAATTCCACAGGTTAGCAGTTTTAGGAAAAAAAGCTATGGAGACCTCTACAGTGAAGGGGTGACATTTTGCTAACTGACGGGTTGGTAGAGAGTATTTACGTTGAGGGAGCATCAGTGCAGCAAGTTCATCGGAGCACATTCCATTGAAGTACTTGTAAAACAAGCATAGGGATGCAACATTGCGGTGATGGGACAGAGGTTGGAGCTTGGTTGACAGTGTGGACCTATTAGATTGGACGTTAAAATGTAATATATATATATATATATATATATATTATTTCAAGTATATATGATGGACTCTCTCCCGTCGATTTCGACGTATGAGTGCCCCGCCTGGGGCGGCCCACACGTGAATTTGTAATTGCAAGGGTTGCGCAATCCCCAACAACCGCTCACCTGAGTCGGCACTGCTTGATTCCAATGGCAAGTAGTAATACAAGACGACTGGAAACAATGCCGAGATAAGCAGAGAGCACATACAGCACCTGGTATTCCTAAATGGTCACCCATTTTAGTACTGGCCAGGCTCGACGCCGCTTAACTTCGGTGATCTAACGGGAACCAGTGTGTCAACGTGATTGTGCCGTATAAATTATTTCAAGTATATACATATATACTATTATATGGATATTGCATATATATATATAGTAGTTATTTCAACAGTGCTCAATACGTGAGTAGAACTTAGTAATAATACGAAAATATATTTATGGCATGTAAGCTACATAGAAACGCTCATGTTTTATTCCCAAAGAAAATCATCAGGCTAAATGCGTGAATAATGATGATGATGATGATGATGTATGGTTATGATGATGATGTATGGTTATGATGATGAGATACAGTCTGGAAAAAAATGCGATTTAAAAAATTTTTTTTTTTTATTTAAAATTTTTTTTTTAAATGGGGAGCATTAGGGGAGTCAGCTCTTATTTCGGGCGTGTGAACGGGAGCAGCCCCAAAGCCCTGGTCACCACCCACTTACCAAGGCCCAAGCCACACAAGCATAAGGGTTTGATGGGATTGTCTGTTGGATGATGAACAATATTATGAGAGGATTGGGAACGATGAGTGAAAAGGGCAGAATTTGATTACTTAAGACGTTGACATTGGACTTGAAGGTGACAATGTTGTAGTCAGTAGAGAATCAGTCCCATGGAATTGTGTTACACAGGTGAGAAGTTCTTGGAAAGAAACTCTGTTCATGGAAGTTCCGTTTGGTTCTAGGTACACGGAAGAAGAAAGAAAACATGCAGTGGTTGTAGCTAGACGAGTTCTTGCTTTGAATGTCTTACAAGAAGGAACCAGTGATTGAAGCTCAGGCGAACACCTACTATGGAAATAACGATAGAGTAGAGAGAGACTAGCAACGTCTCTTCTGTGAGAAAGGAGTTATAAGGAAGAAGAAAGTTCTTTGCAGTTGTGGTAAAAAGACGAGTTCTTACAAGGATGAACCAGAGATTGGAGCTCAGTCGAGCACTTTCCATGGAAATAACGATAGAGTAGAGAGAGACTAACAACGTCTCTTCTGTGAGAAAGGAGCTACAAGGAAGAAGAAAGTTATTTGCAGTTGTGGTAAAAAGACGAGTTCTTACAAGGATGAACCAGAGATTGGAGCTCAGTCGAGCACTTTCCATGGAAATAACGATAGAGTAGAGAAAGACTAGCAACGTCTCTTCTGTGAGAAAGTGGCTGCAGAGAAGAGAAGAGATTGGAGCTCAGTCGAGCACCTTCCATGAAAATAACGATAGAGTAGAGAAAGACTAGCAACGTGTCTTCTCTGGGAAAGTAACTGTAGGGACGAGAAGAAGAGAAGACAGCAATACTTTGATCACCAATACAATACAAGAATGCTGAAACCGGCGTGTCAACATGATCATGCCCATTGTTAGAAAACAAACAGCATAAAAGCCTCTGGGGTATGATGTCTGTAAAGTTATTTATGAACTAGATCCTCCACCACTAGATTGTTAAGTCAATTTTTTACTCTGAAAATGCAAGAAAAAGTACTCTGAGTGGCAGTACCTCCCCGGATGTGGTAACAGTACCTCCCCAGATGTGGTAACAGTACCTCCCCATCTTAGTTTCTAGGGACGTAGAATGATCTTGCGTCAGATTGAGTTGTTGTTTGGCTGCATGCTTATAATTGTGTGAAGGGTTAGGATGTGACTGCCGAAATTCGAAATCAATGCACGGCAATAAAGCTTGGCGCCCAAAATACGATTCAAACCAGTTGGAGAGTTGATCGCCTTTGTTTCGCCACGAGCGGCCTGCTGAGATGGAGCTCCAGGATACAGAATTCGGTTATCGGCAAACGCCAGACTACCAAACAATTCTCGTTATGTTCCTGTGTTCCCTTGAATAAAAGTTGCTATACTTACTTAGTAGTGGATATGTTGGTGTTATTTTATGGGAGATGGTGACCCATTTCTTGTTCAATATTCAATTTCAGTACGATGCGGCCAGACACAACTCACACTACCAAGTTACTTCCTTCATCCTGACTTTCTTCCTAACCACAAACAAAAAACTAAAGATCCAACCATTTTTTTAGTGATCTTAGCAAACAGATAGGATATACGTCTTCCATTTTAGACCTGGATTGAAAGTCAGTTCAGGGAGCTTATCAAAACCAGGGACGTAAAGTAAAAGGAAATTCGTCATTTTGGTAAAAGTTTTTATGCTTCAAGTTCTTTATGTCTTCAAATATTTATTCATGGTGTTTTGGTTTGGTTGTTTTGTTTTACGGCATATCAACCCTTTTCGAGTTATTTAATGCCAAATCAAGTCATTTTGGTAAAAGTTTTTGTGCTTCAAGTTCTTTATATCTTCAAATATTTATTCATGGTTTTTGGTTTGGTTGTTTTGTTTTACGGCATATCAACCCTTTTCGGGTTATTTAATGCCGAATCAGGTCATTTTAGCAAAAGTTTTTTATGCTTCAAGTTCTTTTTATCTTCAAATATTTATTCAGGGTGTTTGGTTTTGTTGTTTTGTTTTACGGCATATCAACCCTTTTTGGTTTATTTAATGCCAAATCCAGTCATTTTGGTAAAAGTGTTTATGCTTCAAGTTCTTTATATCTTCAAATATTTATTCATGTTATTTGGTTTTGTTGTTTTGTTTTACGGCATATCAACCCTTTTCGGGTTATTTAATGCCGAATCGGGTCATTTTGGTAAAAGTTTTTATGCTTCAAGTTCTTTATGTCTTCAAATATTTATTCATGTTATTTGGTTTTGTTGTTTTGTTTTACGGCATATCAACCCTTTTCGGGTTATTTAATGCCAAATCCAGTCATTTTGGTAAAAGTGTTTATGCTTCAAGTTCTTTATATCTTCAAATATTTATTCATGTTATTTGGTTTTGTTGTTTTGTTTTACGGCATATCAACTCTTTTCGGGTTATTTAATGCCGAATCGGGTCATTTTGGTAAAAGTTTTTATGCTTCAAGTTCTTTATGTCTTCAAATATTTATTCATGGTGTTTGGTTTGGTTGTTTTATTTTACGGCATATCAACCTTTTTCGGGTTATTTAATGCCGAATCGGGTCATTTTGGTAAAAGTTTTTATGCTTCAAGTTCTTTATGTCTTCAAGTACTTATTCATGGTGTTTGGTTTGGTTGTTTTGTTTTACGGCATATCAACCCTTTTCGGGTTATTTAATGCCGAATCCGGTCATTTTGGTAACACTTTTTATGCTTCAAGTTCTTTATATCTTCAAATATTTATTCATGGAGTTTGGTTTTGTTGTTTTGTTTTACGGCATATCAACCCTTTTCGGTTTATTTAATGCCAAATCCAGTCATTTTGGTAAAAGTTTTTATGCTTCAAGTTCTTTATGTCTTTAAGTACTTATTCATGGTGTTTGGTTTGGTTGTTTTGTTTTACGGCATATCAACCCTTTTCGGGTTATTTAATGCCAAATCCAGTCATTTTGGTAAAACTTTTTATGCTTCAAGTTCTTTATGTCTTCAAGTACTTATTCATGGTGTTTTGTTTGGTTGTTTTGTTTTATGGTGATAAAATGATTATTTAACAGCTTGTATGCGATAAATAAAATATCGTATTTGCTTACCAAAGATTTCACGGAACTTCGGTTGTTTGGTATGATCCA
>OY744554.1:8246773-8251773 GCA_963556195.1 Sepiola atlantica | reverse complement strand
TTTTTCGGCTAAAATTTGTTTTGTTTATTTCAAAAAATCTCGGAAGGGTCAGTCTACACACACATAAAGTTTGGTGAGTTTAACTTTTATTTTGTGGAAGTTATTCAAATTCAAGTTATTCAAATTTAAAGATAGGACCCTTATTTTGGCCCACCCTGTATAAGTGTCTATTATGTCGCTAGCCGAATATTAATAGATTCACATAACAATTGACAAGCGAGAACATTATAAATGGCGACGAGAATTTTAAACAACTCACGTTTAAAAAAAAAAAAAGAAAAAAACACTTCGAATGAAAGTCGTTACAAGGCGACGAGAATTTTAAACAACTCACGTTTAAAAAAAAAAAAAGAAAAAAGGAACACTTCGAATGAAAGTCGCTACAAGGCGACGAGAATTTTAAACAAGCTCATGTTTAAAAAAAAAAAAAAATACGAAACGAAATACGAAGAAACGAAACGAAAACTAAACGATACGAAGAACGAAACGAAAGAACAGAACACACGGAGTGAATAAAGAGACAATTTTTACCAAACTTTGATTTTGCTCCGGAACTTTTCGAAGAGCCCGTGCCAAAACAAAAACGGTGAAGTTTTGCACGGAAACCTTCAGACACTACATTTCTGTGGAACAACAAACTGGATTCGAACCCGGCACACCCAGGTCCTCAGTCGGCGTTGTTAACCACTTCGTCATTCTCACCTCCTTAAAGTATATATGCAAGCTGTCGGTTCAAAAAACATTTTCAAGCAATATTTTGGTTTATAAATCTTTGTTTTTTTTTTTCTTTGGAGATGTAGAAATCTCTCGTGAATGTCCGTTGAGGTGTTGACTGGACGATTTGGAAGTCTATAGTGCCACACGTGGCTCGCGTGAAAATGTTATTAGAAATATTGGCACTTTTTTATAAGTATGGTTTCGTATTTGAATATTAAATTTTGGTTTGGTAGTTTTGTTTTACGGCATATCAACCCTTTTTGGGTTATTTAATGCCGAATCTGGTCATTATAGTAAAAGTTTTTATGCTTCAAGTTCTTTATATCTTCAAATGTTTAATCATCGTTTTTGGTTTGGTAGTTTTGTTTTACGGCACATCAACCCCTTCTGGGCTACCCAATGCCGAATCTGGTCATTATAGTAAAAGATTTATGCTTCAAGTTCTAAAAATAAAATAAAAAAGGGGAGGGAGAAAGGGAGAGGGGCTGTTGTTTTTGTTTTTGGTTTTGTAGAACATAATTAAGTTTTACAAAAAAAAAAAAAAGAAGAAAAACAAAAAACGTCAATGTAGGTGAATTTCGTCTCAGGGAGCCACAGGGCAGCCTGATCTGGTATCACCAGATTAAATTTTGAGAAAGCCAAAAAAGATGTGCTTTTTTTTCTTTAAAATAAACATTAATTAACCTTAAAGTATTTTAGGAGGTTAGACACAAGGTCAGGTGTGGGTTTTAATGAAAGTGTTTCTGTGGAACGAACTGGATTTGAACCCGGGCTAGAGCTAGGGTTAAGGTTAGGGTTAGGGTTGTCTTCCTTCCTTCAAGCGCTATTAAAATATCGGTAGTTCTCTAGAGTAGGGCCCGAGCTAACTTTGACCCCGTCGTTAGGGTTGAGGTCAGGTCAGGGTCAAAGTCAGGGTTAGCGTTAGGTTAGTGCAAGGGTTGGGGTCAAATTGAGCTCGGATCCTAATCTGAAGAAGTACCAAAAATATCTTACCCGGTCTTTGCATTCATGACATTGTTGCTCGAATCTTTCGTTTCACACCAATTCTTTAAGTTACAAACATATGACTGCATGAAAGGCACAAGGCCAGCACTCGGCATATCCCTGCTTGGATATTGACCTGAAAGAGAATCAAATTGTTAAGAAAAAACAAACAATGTGCAATTAGGAAGTTGTTACTATGGAATAAAACAAATAAATAGATCGACCGTAGTTGAGGACGACACTGAGATACATCTATAAACGACTCAGTCAGTCAAGCTTAAGCTCGAAATAACTTTTGAAAAATATTTTTGGAATAGAAATATTAATAAATAAAATAATTTCAATAAAAATCAAATTTAAAAATTCAATAAATTAAGTAGATGAATTTAATATAATTCAACAAATAAATTCGATGAATAAATAAATAAATTGAATAAAAATATTAATTTTTATAATTCAGTGAATTGAATAAATAATCTCAATAAATAAATTCAATAAAAAATATCAATTTTTTAAAATTCAATAAATGAATTCGATAAAATAATTTTAATAAATAATAAAATTCGATAAATGAATACAATAAAAAATATATAAACTTTTTAATTCAAATAAATTTAATAAAATAAATTCAACAAATAGGTATTATCGACTTTCCGACTTACATTGGCCCCTTTTGAATGGGGGCACGCCCATTCGTATGACGGCCACGATCATAAACACTAAGACTGGCCATAATACTTCTAGTAGAAGTAAACTCTGAAAAGAAAAAAAAAGAAAATACTTAAAGAATATATTTGTTTCTCCAATCTTTTCCCCTATATACTTTAATAATACATAGCTTAGTTCTGGGATTGAGTTATGTTTAGATCTCTAAATGTAAGTTAAGCAAAGTTTGTTTCTCTAAGGCTTTTTTCCTATATACTTTAATAATACATAGCTTAGTTCTGGGATTGAGTTATGTTTAGATCTCTAAATGTAAGTTAAGCAAAGTTTGTTTCGCTAAGGCTTTTTTCCTATATACTTTAATAATACATAGCTTAGTTCTGGGATTGAGTTATGTTTAGATCTCTAAATGTAAATTTAGCAAAGTTTGTTTCTCTAAGGCTTTTTTCCTATATACTTTAATAATACATAGCTTAGTTCTGGGATTGAGTTATGTTTAGATCTCTAAATGTAAGTTAATCAAAGTTTGTTTCTCTAAGGCTTTTTTCCTATATACTTTAATAATACATAGCTTAGTTCTGGGATTGAGTTATGTTTAGATCTCTAAATGTAAATTTAGCAAAGTTTGTTTCTCTAAGGCTTTTTTCCTATATACTTTAATAATACATAGCTTAGTTCTGGGATTGAGTTATGTTTAGATCTCTAAATGTAAGTTAATCAAAGTTTGTTTCTCTAAGGCTTTTTTCCTATATACTTTAATAATACATAGCTTAGTTCTGGGATTGAGTTATGTTTAGATCTCTAAATGTAAGTTAAGCAAAGTTTGTTTCTCTAAGGCTTTTTTCCTATATACTTTAATAATAAATAGCTTAGTTCTGGGATTGAGTTATGCTTAGATCTCTAAATGTAAGTTAATCAAAGTTTGTTTCTTTAAGGCTTTTTTCCTATATACTTTAATAATACATAGCTTAGTTCTGGGATTGAGTTATGCTTAGATCTCTAAATGTAAGTTAATCAAAGTTTGTTTCTCTAAGGCTTTTTTCCTATATACTTTAATAATACATAGCTTAGTTCTGGGATTGAGTTATGTTTAGATCTCTAAATGTAAGTTAATCAAAGTTTGTTTCTCTAAGGCTTTTTTCCTATATACTTTAATAATACATAGCTTAGTTCTGGGATTGAGTTATGTTTAGATCTTTAAATGTAAGTTAAGCAAAGTTTGTTTCTCTAAGGCTTTTTTCCTATATACTTTAATAATACATAGCTTAGTTCTGGGATTGAGTTATGTTTAGATCTTTAAATGTAAGTTAAGCAAAGTTTGTTTCTCTAAGGTTGTTTTCTTATATACTTTAATAATACATAGCTTAGTTCTGGGATTGAGTTATGTTTAGATCTTTAAATGTAAGTTAAGCAAAGTTTGTTTCGCTAAGGCTTTTTTCCTATATACTTTAATAATACATAGCTTAGTTCTGGGATTGAGTTATGTTTAGATCTCTAAATGTAAGTTAAGCAAAGTTTGTTTCTCTAAGGCTTTTTTCCTATATACTTTAATAATACAAAATACATTACAAAATATACTTTTGTTCTGGGATTGAGTTATGTTATAAATATGGAACATATTTATATATATGAATATATGTATATATATATATATATATGAATATATATATATATGTAATGCATATGAAATAAATGTGGAACTATATATATATATATATATATATATATATATGAAAATATGAATATATATATATATATGAAAATATGAATATATATATGAAAATATGAATATATATATATATGAAAATATGAATATATATATATGAAAATATGAATATATATATGAAAATATGAATATATATATATATATATATATGAAAATATGAATATATATGAAAATATGAATATATATATATATGAAAATATGAATATATATATATATATATATATATATATATGAAAATATGAATATATATATGAAAATATGAATATATATGAAAATATGAATATATATATATATATGAAAATATGAATATATATATATATATGAAAATATGAATATATATATATATATGAAAATATGAATATATATATATAAATATGAATATATATATATAAATATGAATATATATATATATATATATGAAAATATGAATATATATATATATGAAAATATGAATATATATATATATGAAAATATGAATATAAATATATATGAAAATATGAATATAAATATATATATATGAAAATATGAATATATATATATATATGAAAATATGAATATATATATATATGAAAATATGAATATATATATATATATATGAATATATATATATATATATGAATATATATATATATATGAATATATATATATATATATATGAAAATATGAATATATATATATATGAAAATATGAATATATATATATATGAATATATATATATATATATGAAAATATGAATATATATATATATATGAAAATATGAATATATATATATATATGAAAATATGAATATATATATATATATGAAAATATGAATATATATATATATATATATGAATATATATATATATATATATATATATATATATATATGAAAATATGAATATATATATATATATATATGAAAATATGA
>OY744554.1:8224273-8241773 GCA_963556195.1 Sepiola atlantica | reverse complement strand
ACTGCACCCTATAGACCGGTATTGTCTTGTCCTTCGGGACTTGATTTACGCCGGTCTATGGGTCTGTCCTGTGCAGTTCTAGGAGGTCCTCCCAGGCTTTGCCTCCCCTCTTTGGGGGAGGAGTAAGTTTATTGCTTACTGTCTGAGGCGCCCCTACCGGGGAATGCCGACGGGGCTGCCCAGGCAATTTTTAAATGGCCAGAGTGCTCACCTCTCGAGCGCTGGCTTTTCAAACCCCACTTTCTGACCCGACCTTGGGTCACATCTTACTTGTGGGAGTAGGATAAAACTGGCCTTGTGCCTAACTCCTGGAGAGGAGTAAATAATACTCTCCTCTGGAAACAGGATTGTTCTTTTTTAGTCCACCGATTTATAAAATCGGGAGACCTATGTTTTGAGGCATTTCCGTCCGTCCGGATTTTTCTCCGCAACCATCCATTGAATTTCTCTGAAATTTTGCATGAAGTTGTAACTTTGGTCAGGTTAGAAAGTGACATTCTCCGATTTTTGAAACCAAATCTGGTTAGCCCCCCAGGGGGTCAAAAGGCCCCAAAATGGCAAAAAATGACATTTTTTGCTCCATAACTTTTCATCCATCCATTCAATTTCTCTGAAACTTGGCCAAAATATGGAGGCATTTGTTCCTAATAGACAATGAGTATCGCTGACCTTGGAAAAAATCTGGTTCGTGCACCCAGGGGGTCAAAAGGCCCCAAAATGGCAAAAAATGACCCATTTCTCCCATAACGTTTGATCCATCCGTTCAATTTTTCTGAAACTTGGCCAAAATGTAGAGGCAATTGTTCTGGATATAAAATGAGAATCATTGACCTCAGAAAACCTCTGGTTCGCGCCCCCAGGGGGTACAATTGGGGTCAAAATGCCCCAAATTTTACACTCGCCACATCGAGTCACATACAGAGGGGGACCACGCATGCGCGGCTTGTTATTATCTGGTCTGAATGTCTCCGTGCCAAATTTGACATTACCCAACTGTCTGTTGTTCCATCAACCGTTTACCAGGGCCAGAATTCCTTACGAGGACTCGATTATTTACCGCACAACAAGAGCGCAATGTTGGAATAACTACATTGAACGTGTTTAGTTTGTGTTTCCATTCTAATCGAGACATTATAAATGGCGACGAGGATGAGATGAACTCACGCAGAGATACCCCAATGGATTGCTAATCACTTATGATTGCTAATCACTTATGATTGCTAATCACTTATGATTGCTAATCACTTATGATTGCTAATCACTTATGATTGCTAATCGTTTATTATTTCTCGATTAGAATGTGAACACAACCTAAACATGGTTAGCTTTTTATGCTAACACGAAGCCAGTTCTGCAAATGCCACGCCTTTATTGCAATGCCCTCCATTCAGTCTAGACAGACTATGGACACCCCTGTAATGGGCTGGCTGCGCGTGTAATTGTGAAGCAAGAGTTGCGCAATTCCTAACAACACTTCTCCTGAGTCGGCACTGCTTGATTCCAATGGCAAGCAATTCAAGACGACTGGAAACAATGCCGAGATAAGCAGAGAGCACATACAGCACCTGGTATTCCCCAAAATGGTCACCCATTTAGTACTGGCCAGGTTCGACGTCGCTTAACTTCGGTGATCTAACGGGAACCGGTGTATCAACGTGATTGGGCCGTATATATTAACCCTTATCCTTGAGTGGATTTTGGCCTTCATAAATGGTGACATAGAAAAAAAATGTCCGTTTGTGCCCAGTCCATCTGTTCCTTTCCAAGAGCTTCCCGTCTGTGGAACACATTTCCACGGGGTTGCTTCCCTGCTAACTACAACATGGCCATCTTTTAGTCTGTCAT
This sequence comes from Sepiola atlantica, assembly GCA_963556195.1. Classification (NCBI taxonomy): domain Eukaryota; kingdom Metazoa; phylum Mollusca; class Cephalopoda; order Sepiida; family Sepiolidae; genus Sepiola; species Sepiola atlantica. Next base: position 8,239,928 of record OY744554.1, on the reverse strand, counting down.
AAAAATACTTGCCAAAAACCGTCTTCATAGATATTAAAATTTTGTTAATCCTTTTCATTGTTTTAAATCCTCTCATAATATTCTTTATCATTCAGTTTTTTCAAGGTGTTTTCCGTCTGTAGAACACATTACCACGGAATTCCTTTCCCGCAGACTACAACATGGCCATGTTCAGGTCCAATGCCAACAAATGCTGTCATAAACCGTCCTCATAAGTATTTAAATTGTATTCATCCCTTTCATTATTTTAAATCCTCTCATAATATTCTTCATCATTCATTTTTTGTTTCAAAGTGTTTTCCGTCTGTGGAACACAGTACCATGGGATTGCTTTCCTGCAGACTACAATATGGTATTCTTGTAATCCAATGTAAAGAAATAATTCTCAGTATTCAAATCTTGTCCATTTTATCCATCATTTTCAATCCTCTAATAATATTCTTCATCATTAAACTGACAATCGATCCATCTCATTCACCCTTATCCCCGAGTAGCTTTCGTCTTGATAACTTGTGACTCATTAATAAAAAAATAAATAAAACTCTTCAATTGGAAGTACAAAAAAACTGTCACTACACATGTGCGAGATTCGAAATCGAGTTTTGTCCTCTTTCTGGTTTGGGCTTAAGACTAGTCGAATATGTTACGATCTAACTTCATATTTCTTTACTTGGTTTTCACACTGCTTACTCATTAGTAAAAAGAAATGTAAGAAAATTAGCGACCCGGGGGGGGGGATGTCCTGGAAATTCCGCCATGACTCATGACTCCAGTAAAAGCGTCATCGTCGAGTAGAGTTGAAAATTTTGTTTACTGTTCACACGTAAAAACGAGTTGTAGGAATTATTACACAATAGAACCCGTACCGAACCCTTTTATTTGGCTGTCATTTATGACTGCTGCTTGATTTCTTTCTTTTTCTATTTACGTAATTCCTGAATGTTTATTCGTTCGTGTTTAAAGGTGAAAAGAGGACAAATCGGTAAGCGCACAAAGCTTTATATATGATGGCGTTGGTCAGCAGGTGCTTTCAAGTTTTGGGGTTTAATTTAAGAACAAATTACAAAAAAAGATTATTTGGTTTATCGTTAATAGAAGGAGATAAAAAAGGAAAAGGAAAAAAAAAGGAGAGAGAAAAAAGGAGGAGAGGAAAAAAGAAGGAGAGGAAAAAAGAAGGGGGGGGGGAGAAAGAGAGGAAAAAAGAAAGAGAGGGAAAAAGAAGAGGGAGAAGAAGGAGAAAACAAATGAGAGAAAAAGAAGGAGTAGAAAAAGGGAGGAAAAGAAAAAAGAAAAGGAAGAACGAGATGAAAAAAAAAGAGAAGAAGAAGAAGAAGGAGAAAAATGAAAGAGTAAAAGATAAATAGACGAAGAAGAAGAAATAAAAGAAGAAAGAAAAGAAGAAGAAGAAGAAATAAAAGAAAGAAAAGAAGAAAGAAAAGAAGAAGAAGAAGGGTGATGAAGAAGAAATAAAGGATGAAGAAGGAGAAGACGGATGAGAATAACGAGAACGTAGCAGGAGAAGGAGTAGAAAAAGAAGAAAAAAGGGAACGAGAAGAAGAAGAAGAAGAAGAAGAAAGGAAAATAGAGGAAGAAGGAAAATGAATAATGAAAAGAATAAGGAGAAAAAAGAAAAGGATGTTAATAGAAGAAGGAGAGGGAAAAGATTGAGAAGGGAAAAAAAGGAGAAAAGAAAAAAAGAAGGGGAAAAAAGAAGAGGGAAAAAAGAAGAGGGGGAAAAGAGGGAAAAAAGAATTGAAAAAAGAGTGGAAAAAGAGGGGAAAAACGGAAAAAGGGGGAAAAAGAGAGAGAGAAGGAGGAGGAGAAGATGAAGAAAAAAGAAGAAGACGAAAAAAAGAAAAAGGAGAAAAAGATCTAGAAAAGGAAGAAAAGGAAAAAAAGAAAAAGAAAAAAAAGAAAAAATGAAAAAGAAGAAAAAGAAGAAGAAAGATTAGAAAGAAGAAAAAGAAGAAAAAATGAAAAAGAAAATAAAAGAAAGAAAAGTAGAAAAGAAAAAAAAAGAAGAAAAAGAAGATGAAAAAGAAGACGAAAAAAAGAACACAAACAAAAAAAAGAAGAAAAAGGAGAAAAAGAAGATCTAGAAAAGGAAGAAAAGGAAAAAAAAGAAGAAAAAGAAAAAAAAAAAAGAAAAAGGAGAAAAAGAAGATCTAGAAAAGGAAGAAAAGGAAAAAAAAGAAGATAAAGAAAAAAAAAGAAGAAAAAGGAGAAAAAGAAGATCTAGAAAAGGAAGAAAAGGAAAAAAAAGAAGAAAAAGAAAAAAAAAGAAGAAAAAGGAGAAAAAGAAGATCTAGAAAAGGAAGAAAAGGAAAAAAAAGAAGAAAAAGAAAAAAAAAGAAAAAGAAAAAATGAAAAAGAAAAAAAAGAAGAAGAAAGATAAAAAAGAAGAAAAAGAAGAAATGAAAAAGAAAAAAAAAGAAAGAAAAGAAGTAGAAAAGAAGAAGAAAAAGAAGATGAAAAAGAAGAAAGAGAAAAAGAAAGAAAAGAAGAAAAAGTAGAAAGAGAAGAAGTAGAAAAGGCAGACGGAGAAGAAGATCTGGCAGCCACCGCATCTGCCGATGTTATATATTGGGTGGCCTTCGATAGATCCGGGATAGGAAGTACCTCTTAAAGATTCAAAGTGTAGCCGATTAAGAGCGAGTCGGTGTGGATTAACAAAAATAAGCTCTTAAAGCATTGGCCAGAGTAAGGCTAAAGTTGTATCTCTCTTTCATTCTGCCCGGACGAAGAAAAGATAATAAAGAACAAAATTGTTTATGTAAAATCGTTTCCTTGTTAATTGTAATTCACGAGCCCAGAAGAACTCACCAGAACAGATGACAGCTATTCATTCTGACATCGAAGAAAGAATAAAAAATCTTTCGTAAAACTTGTCATGGTCAGCTGTGTACAATTACCTATCATATATTCCGAGTTTTTTTTTAATGTCTTTTCAAATATTTTAGATTTAAGGAAGGGTGATCATTTTCCTACATAAATTTAACGTAAACTGATCACCTATTTTTGACCATGCTGCAAAAAAATCTAAAATATTATTTTAAAATTTCCAAAACATGATAACTGTAAACAAAATAATTAAATAATTGGTCAGTAAAAAAAAGGGGGGGGGCGAAAAAAATGGGTGATGAGGTATTTCGAACAAACTACATGCAACCTGGTCAAAAAGTGGGTGATCCCCCCCCCTTCCTAAAATCTAACTTATTTGAAATAATTAAAAAAAAAAACACGTAATTCTCTAGCGACATGATAAGTAACTGTACACAAAAAAAAAAACATACAAAATTTGGTCGGTAAAAAAGTTGCGAAAAACGGGTGGTGGAGTATTCCGAACAAGTGCCCGAATCTGCCCGATTTGCTTTTTCACGGTGGCACTGTTTATGAAGCCTCAGATATTTAAACAAAAACAAAATTCTGTTTATGAAGCCTCAGATATTTAAACAAAAACAAAATTCGACCAACCCTTATCACGCATGAATAAACATTTAGGAATTACGTAAATAGAGAAACATCTGTATGTATGTATGTATGTATGTATGTGTGTGTGTGTGTGTGTGTGTGTGTGTGTGTGTGTGTGTGTGTGTGTGTGTGTGTGTGTGTGTTTGTTCAGCTAAAAGTACAAAACTACCGAAACAAACACCCACAAAGTTTATATTTTCCTGATCGGCGCTGCCCGGAATGAATAATATTTAAAATCTATATTAAAATATCATTCTTTGGGGGTCGACTGACCCAGATTTCAGTGGGGGGGGGGGGGGTTATTCAGCCATTTATTCTGTAAAGGGAAGTAACTGATTATTTTATCCTGGAGTTAATTCCCTTATGCTGACTCATTCCTCAAGGAATCTATATAGATATTGTCTGTATGTCCAACTAGAGAAGAGGGGGGAGGGGGAAAGATAGAGAGATAGAAGTTTTAATAGAATTATGTTACACTTTATAAAAAATATCATTCTTTGGGGGGTCAACTGACCCAGATTTCGGTAGGAGGGAAGTTGGTTTTTCAGTGATTTTTTTTTTTTTTTTTTGTTTTAATTAAAAAAATTTTTTTTACTATTCAGCCATTTTATTCTATAAAGTGGAGTATTTATTTACCTCCTCTTCAGGAGGTTAGGCACAAGGCCATTTTTATCTTACTCCCACAAGGTAAGATGTGACCCAAGGTTGGGTCAGAAAGTAGGGCTTGAAAAACCAGCGCCCGAGAAGGTGAGCACTCTGGCCATTAAAAATTGCCTGGGCAGTCCTATCGGCATTCCTTGGTAGGGGTGCCTCAGGCAGTAAGCAGTAAACTTACTCCTCCCCAAAAAGGGGAGGCAAAGCTTGGGAGAGTGGACCTCCTAGAACTGCACAGGACAGACCCATAGACCGGCGTTAATCAAGCTCCGAAGGCCAAGACAATACCAGTCTATGGGGTGCAGTATCGGAACAGATACTACACTTTGATCCCAGCCAAGATAAGTTTGTCAGTGACTTAGTTGCTGTCAGGCTGAGGTATGGTTCTGTTCAGTTTAACCTAAGCCTAGGAGGTCCACACTCCCAGGCTTTATCCCACTGTAAATCTTAATTGAAACATACTTTTATGTCTATGTCACAAAATGATATGAGTTTTACTGGGAGGTTCGCGGGCCGGATTGCAATAATAAAGCATAGCAGTGTGGCGGGCCGGACGCTAAGCCTTCGCGGGCCGGATGTGGCCCGCGGGCCGGAGGTTGCCCGCCCCTGTCCTAGGAGGTCCACCGTCCCAGGCTTTACCTTCTCTGTGAGAATGGGCTATCTTATGGCTGAGGAATGCTTACTGGGCTGCTCATGCATGTAGGCTAGATTATATTTATGGAAGTACACCGGCTTCTCAAAACGACACTTGACCTTGTATCGAACCTGCTGGCAAGGAGGTAAATAATACGATTTACTAACAATTTCAGAGCAAAAATAAGCATTACATATGTTTCTAGAGAAGTCAGCAGTAAATACAAGTAATCGAGGCTGCTGACTTCAACACCCCCTTCATCAGAAAGTCAGAATAAATTATTTTTATAGATTACCGTTGGATGTGTCTTCCTTTCTCCCCTCCCCCTAAATGAAAAACCCTCCTTTAACACTGCCATTAACCCTAAGCCCGGGTGACAACAGATCCCCTTCCCATCAAGAATAATATTATACTAAAGTCAGAACATGATTTAACTAAAACCAGTAAATGGTTCCATGTCGGTCAAACGCTATCTGATCAGGATGTGGGTGATCATTTTACGTTAAATTTATATACTACACTGACCCTCCGCTCTAAAGTCTTAAATATTTATTATTTATTTTTACTGTTAAGTTTTTTTTTTATAATCGGCCAAAAAAAAGTACCACCAAATTTCTCGTAATCCCCAATAAAAAGTAGAATCTGATTTTTCTTTTTTTTGGCGAACAGAAGTATGTTAAAGAATCCTTGTTGGCTTTTTTTGGCCAAGATCAAAGTGTAGTATCTGTTCCGATGGATTCTACACCCTATAGACCGGTATCGTCTTGGCCTTCGGGTCTTGATTCTGTGGGTTTGTCCTGTGCAGTTCTAGGAGGTCCACCCTCCCAGGCTTTGCCTCCCCTCTTTGGGGAGGAGTAAGTTTATTGCTTACTGTCTGAGGCGCCCCTACCGGGGAATGCCGACGGGACTGCCCAGGCAATTTTTAAATGGCCATAGTGCACCCTCTCGGGTGCTGGCTTTTCAAACCCCACTTTCCCGACCCGACCGTGGGTCACATCTTACTTGTGGGAGTAGGAGAAAAACTGGCCTTGTGCCTAACTCCTGGAGAGGAGTAAATCAATAATCCTTGTTGGCTTTTTTTGGCCAAGATCAAAGTGTAGTATCTGTTCCGATGGATGCTACACTCTATAGACCGGTATCGTCTTGGCCTTCGCGTCTTGATTCTGTGGGTTTGTCCTGTGCAGTTCTAGGAGGTCCACCCTCCCAGGCTTTGCCTCCCCTCTTTGGGGTGGAGTAAGTTTATAGCTTGCTGCCTGAGGTGCATCTGACTGGGGAATGCCGATGGGGCTGCCCAGGCTATTTTTGCTAGGCCAGAGTGCTCCTTCTTTAGGGGAACTGGCTTGACTCTTCCCCCACTTTCCGACCTTGTCTCACATATTCCTGCTGTGGGAAGGTATTAAATACCCACTCTGTAGACCGGTACCGTCTTGGCCTTCGGGTATTGATTTCGCCGGTCTGAGGTACTGTGCAATTCTAGGAAGGTCCATCCTGCCAGGCTTTGCATTCTCACCCTTTGAGAAGGAGTTAGTTTATTGATAATCGCCTGAGGTGGCTCTACCAGGGAATGCCGACGGGGCTGCTCAGGCATTTTTTGACGGCCAGAGTGCTCTTCTTCTTGGGCGTTGGCTTTTCAATCTCACTTTTCCGACCTTGTGTCACATCTCACCGCTGTGGGAGGTAGATAAATTCCAAGAATATACTTGTTGGCTTATAACAGTACGCGGTTAGTTTATTACTGATTGTCTGAGGCGCCATTATCGGGGAATGCCGACGGGGCTGCTCAGGCATTTTTGTAGGTCAGAGTGCACTTCACCTCGTGCGCTGGCTTTTCAAAACCTCACCTGACCTTATGTATAAGTTCCCCTCGAGAGGAGGTAAATCAACAATCTCCGGTTCCTCCTTGTAAGGCATTCACAGCAAGAACTCGCCTTGTAACCACAACGAAGAAAAACTTCCCTTTCTCCCTCGGTGTGTCGAGCGTCAGACAGAATTTCCACAAACAAAGCTTCTTTGAAAAGGCTTCCCGTCTGTGGAACGCATTGCCGCAGGACTGCTTCCCGCAGATTACAACTTAGTCCTTATATGCTAAACTGATCCCCCATTTTGAAGTCTAAAAATTTTATTATTTAATTTTCTGAATTTTTACTGCTAAGTTTTTCAGGGTGTTTACACGTAATCGCCAATAAAAAGTAGAATTTCATTTTTCTTTTGGAAATCACTTATAGTTTATTACTAATCACCTGAGGTGCCAATTACCGGGGAATGCCAATAGGGCTGCTGAAGCATTTTTTTTTTTTTTTAGGCCAGAGTGCATTTCACCTGGTGCACTGGCTTTTCAAAACTCCACCTGACCTTGTGTCATACTTATTCACCTCCCCCTCCAGAAGGTTAGACACAAGGTCAAGTGTGGGGTTTTGATGAATTTATTTATCTACCTCCCACAAGGTAAGATGTGACACAAGGTCGGGAAAGTGGGATTAGATAAGCCAGCGCTCGAGAGGTGAGCACTCTGGCCATTTAAAAATTGGTTTTTGATGAGTAATTTACTCCTCTCCAGGAGTTAGGCACAAGACCAGTTTTTATCTTACTCCCACAAGTAAGATGTGACCCAAGCTCGGGTCGGAAAGTGGGGGTTTAAAAGCCAGCGCTCGAGAGGTGAGCACTCTGACCATCAAAAATTGCCTGGGCAGCCCCGTCGGCATTCCCCGGTAGGGGCGCCTCAAGCAGTAAGCAATTAACTTACTCCTCCCCAAAGAGGGGAGGCAAAGCCTGGGAGGGTGGACCTCCTAGAACTGCACAGGACAATCCCATAGACCGGCGTAAATCAAGCCCGAAGGCCAAGACAATACCAGTCTATAGGGTGCAGTATCCATCGGAACAGATACTACACTTTGATCTCGACCAAAAGGCCGAGCTCAATTGGTTTTTGATGAAAGTGTTTCCGTGGAAGGAACTGGATTCAAACCCATTACAGCCAGGTCCTTAGTCCGCGTCGTTAACCACATAACTACAGTCAAATAAGTATAACATTACGCGGGCATTTTTACGAGCAGTAATAATTACTTAGCTTGCCGTAAGCGACTGTTTCAACCAAATCTTTTTTTATTTTTTTATTTTCTTTAAATACTAGCAAATATACCCCCCACTTCCTCCGATCGCATATTTTTGCTAGGCTGGGCAAGTTATATAATTATGAAAGAACTACATACAAAAAAAAATAAAAAAATAAATTGTTTTGGACTAAAAAAATTATTTTCAAATGCTATTGATAATGTTTACCCATGCATTTATTTATTTATTTTATTATCGCTTATGTTTGAATTCATGTTTTGAAACAGGGCGTAAATCATAAATCATGGTGCTACCAGATCAGGCTGTCTGAAAATATCGGCTTCCTGACCCAAATGCACCAAACATTGATGTTTTGTTGTTTTTTGTTTTAGATTTTGCAGAACATGATTGAGTTTTGCAAAGAGAAAAAAAAACAATAAAACATCAATGTTTGGTGCATTTTGAGTCAGGAAGTCAATAACTTCAGAAAACCTCATTTGGTAGCGTCAGTAGGTTCTATTTGACCCATAGATGGGGCCCCTTACAGGTACTTCCACTTCAGGCTAGAGTGGACCTGGGAGCAATGGCAATTAAGGGGCAACTCCACATTCCCCACAGGTCCCAAAATGGAGGCCTCACCACTGGATGTCTTTTAAGGTCATACCCAGGACCTGTTTGAAAATGAGGCAAATTCCGCAATGTTTTAATGTATTTATTACGTTTTAAAATTGTGACTAACGGACAAAATCTATTAATATATTAGGAGGTTTAAAACAAACAAACAAACAATCCAAAATGGCTTCACCTAACAAGGTGTGTTATATTCACGGTCCAGTAAACTTCTATCATGTACCAGATACAATCCCCCATTAATTCCATACCAATCATTTCACAAGATGGGCATGAGTGAGTTTTCGAATTTCCCCAGGTAGAATATCGAGATATCATTTTCAGATTTCTAACTAGTAGAATTATTTATATATATATATATATATATATATACAGGGTGAGCCAAAAGTAGGTGGACAGTAAAAAAACATTTATTTAGAGATCACTTATACGTACAATTACATGTAATAAAACAATTATATTAATGAAAATTAAATGTTATTTATCAACGCAAGTGTTCAAACTGTTTTCCTTCTTGATTTACACAGCTTTGAAGTCTGCCTCTTAGGCTTCGACAAAAAAATGTTTTTTACTGTCCACCTACTTTTGGCTCACCCTGTAATATATATATATATATATATATATATATATATATATATATATATTGATCAAGTTCAAATGTGTTAATAAAGTGAACATAAAACCAAGTTTTTCAAGAGTGCTCAATACCAAGTAGAGCATTTATAAAATTACATAAACAATATTATAGCCTTACGTCAATCAACGAACGTTTCGATGCGTATTACCGCATCTTGTCAAAGGCAGAACTAAAATAAATTCAAATAAAATTTAATTTAGCTCTGTCTTTGACAAGATGCGGTAAGGCTATAATATTTTTTATGTAATTTATATATATATATATATATAGAGAGAGAGAGAGAGGTGTGTCTGTGTGTAGTATTAACACAGCATGACATTACTAGCTTTAAATGCATCGTTCCTTCCTCAAAAAAGTAGATCGCTCTGGACGTTAAGTCGCCGATAAAGTGTTAAAATTATCACAGTTTATTCTCTATTCAAAATTGGCCGTGTGGTTAAGGCGTCGGATTTGAGTTGTAAAATACTCGTAATCCGGGGTTTCGAATCGCATGACCGGTAGTGAATAGTCATATCTCCATTCTGAGGAGTCCCGGTTTAAGGACGAAACGTATGCGTACATAGATAATAAACAATAACAAATATATATATATATATATATATGCCCTCCCATAACGTACGCACGTGATTTGATATATATATATATATATATATATATATATATATTGGGGGGGGGGGCTTTATTGAACTTTTTATCCTCATATTTCTTTTCCCAACACAAAATTTTAAACAACTCTAATTTAACACTCCAACACAAATAACGTATCCAAACGAGAGTGATACACGAGTTCCAATTTCTTTACCAGGTGAGAACATAAGCTGAAGAGAGCCGGATGGTTAACACCTTCTGTGCTTGAAACCGACGGTACTGATGTTGTGCTAATTTTCTGTACAAAAAAAAAAAAGAAAAAATATATATGTATGTGTGTGGTACATGTATTGTATTAGTTTCTATAGATGCAAATCCGTTGAAATTCCAGCGTTTATAAAAAGTGCTCAATAACAAGTAGAGCTGTTCTTTAGTATAAATTTTTATTTATACAAACATTGTTGGTTACATATGTGCACACATGTTTCGGTTGTACTCTTGATAAAGAGTCAACCTCTTCAGACCAAAAACGAGATAAAAAAAAATCAGCCGCTGTAACCTCCAGTCTTCTTCAGGTGTATCTTTTCGAACTCAGGAATATTTCGTTCAAACTCGGGAATTTGGACGAATTTAAGGCTCCCAAAAATTCATACCAGAACTGTCTGCAATGACCCGTGGCGCAGTGGATATAGTACCAAGTTAAATTCAGTTCTAAATGATAGTCATCTGAAGGTTGAAGGTTCAATCCTCGGTGCTTCTCCCAGTCATGTCTGACGGAACAAAAGCATGCTACCCCCTTGGATTAAATAAAGGGTTCTGTTCGAAATTCCGTCCAGATTCCCGACAGAAATATTCCGAGTTTGAAGATATACACCTGAAAAAGGCCGGAGGTTTCAGTAGCCGAAACGTCGTGATAAGAAATATAGTCCGAATAACCAAAATTATCAATCCTCATCTAAAAAATTCAGAAATATAAAGAAAAAAAACATATTAGCATATACGTCTCTACACACAACAAAACAATCCAAATTTATTCAGAAATAACAAGAAACCTAACCATACTCAACCAAAACAACCAAGTAGGCAACATATTAAAAACAACGGAAATAAAAGAAAACGCCAACCAAGCAAATTTTAACCTCATCTAAACTCAAACAACACATAACACAAGGGGTCACACAATGCAATGTGACGTAATAATAGAGAGGAACTCATACACATTCAAAACTCCAACACAAACATTCAAAATAAAAAAAGACTGAAACTGCACTTCCAAAAATGTAATTTATATACTAGAATGCACAACATGCAATACATCTTATATAGGCGCCACCAAAACACTGAACAATAGAGTTGCTTTACATAAAAGTTCCATAAAAATCCCAGAAAACAGAAATGTATTTGTTTCACAGCGTATACACTCATGCAGCAAGGGTAAATTCAAGGTAATGCCTATCTTTCAAACTCAAGATCATTCATACCTTCTCACACAAGAAAAAAAAACTTTATATCTAAATTCACCCCAGCATTGAACAGATCATAACACAACTTACAAAACATACCGATTACACACATCATATACATATAAAAAACGAGTGGAAGTGCGTGCGTTTTGGTGTGTGTGTAGACAAGATCGCATATGCACACATGCAAACCCATACATAGAACAGATACATAGCACACATATATGTATATATATATATATATATATATATATATATATATATGCATGTGTGTGTGTGTACATACACATTATATATATATAATAGAGAATGGTAGTTTGCTTGAAGCATTGCTGGGAATTGTAGTAATATGTGAAGAAGGCTGAGGGCAATGCAGAGTGCCGGGTAGGTTGTAAACTGGAAGGAAGAAAAATAGTAGATCAAAGGGGGACTATTTATTTTTCTTTAAAATCTTTTAAAGAAAAATAAATAGTAAGTCCCTCGACTTCGATTTACTATTTTTGTTCCTTCCAGCTTACAACCTACCCGGCACTCTGCATTGCCTTCCTAACATATTACTACTATTCCCAGCAATGCTTCAAGCATTACTAATATATACATTATATATATATATATATATATATATATATATATATATAAATGGATGTGGGTGCGCGCATGTGTGTGTATAAACAAAACACATATATACGCGTGCACGCACCTGCGTATGTAAACCAAAACCAACGAACTAACCTAAACACACACACCTGATAAAAACAAACATCTTTTTTAACGAAAATAATATTTGAGGAGAGCCAAGATGCTCGAAACGCGTTATAAAATTATGAAATAATAAAATGATAAACTATTAAAAAAAAGTTGTTTTAAATTTATAAATGTTGGTTGCCTACTTCTTTATATATATATATATATATATATATATATTTCTTTTGGCAGATTCTCTGCACAGACGGAGTTTTCCTCTGGTGTTTATTATTTTTGACAAAGGGGAGTTTCTTTTCCCGAAATATTAAATAAATGATTTTTATAATCATCCGGACATCACACAAACAGCTAACACCACACTTGCTGTTATGTAAGATTTTAAGAAAAAATAAATAGTAAGTCACATTTCGTATTCGATTTATTATTTTTGTTCCTTCCAGCTTACATCTTACCCGGAATTTGCATTGCACACAACCTTTTAAAAACATACTACTACTATTCCCAACAATGCTTCAAGCAAACTACCATTCTCTATTATATATATATATATATATATATATATATATATATATATTACATACAAACATACCTAACTTTATATATAGAAAGATATTCTTCAGATTATAGCATATTTTCTTACTTTAACAGCCGTTTACGGGCAATGAAATAGTGCGGTAGCGTGGACCGGTTCCTCGACGCCCCCCCCCCCCCCCGGTTATATACGCACGTGAAAGAATGTGCCTTTAAAAGTCGCGCGCCAATCATTCATTAAATTCTGGGGGGTGGCATCAGAGACGGGTTTTTACCGGGTGGTTGTTAGGGTGGGGGTCACACACCCATATCGTATCAATCCTAATTTTCTGGTATGTTGTAAATTCATCCATCAAGTTATTTTCAAATCACGAAGATTGCTCTAGCTTTTATGGAAAAAAAAAAGAGAAACATTTTACTTGATGACGACTTCGGAAATTGACAAGCGGTGTTCATTAAAAAAAAAAACAGTTCCTGCTTATTTTCGACCAATTGGATTTGGTCGGAATTTTAAATATAAACTATTTAAAACTTATTTTCAAACAAAAAAAAAGATTCTAACTAGAAAGAATAGTGAAAAAACTATTTAAAAACTATTTTAAAAGCAAAAATAAAAATTCATATTATATAGAATAGTGAATACACTTTAACAACTATTTTAGAAACAAAAAAAAAACATTCTAATTATTAAGAATAGTGAATATAATTTAAAAACTATTTTTAAACAAAAACACATTCTAATTATGAAAAATAGTGAATAGACTGTTTTTTAAAATTCTAATTATAACGAATAGTGAAAAAACTATTTAAAAACTATTTTAAAAGCAAAAATAAAAATTCATATTATATAGAATAGTGAATACACTTTAAAAACTATTTTAGAAACAAAAAAACACACATTCTAATTATGAAGAATAGTGAATATAATTTAAAAACTATTTTTAAACAAAAACACACATTCTAATTATTAAGAATAGTGAATATAATTTAAAAACTATTTTTAAACAAAAACACACATTCTAATTATGAAGAATAGTGAATATAATTTAAAAACTATTTTTAAACAAAAACACACATTCTAATTATGAAGAATAGTGAATATAATTTAAAAACTATATTTAAACAAAAACACACATTCTAATTATGAAGAATAGTGAATATAATTTAAAAACTATTTTTAAACAAAAAAAAACATTCTAATTATTAAGAATAGTGATAATAATTTAACAACTATTTTTAAACTAAAACACACATTCTAATTATGAAGAATAGTGAATATAATTTAAAAACTATTTTTAAACAACAACACACATTCTAATTATGAAGAATAGTGAATATAATTTAAAAACTATTTTTAAACAAAAACACACATTCTAATTATGAAGAATAGTGAATATAATTTAAAAACTATTTTTAAACAAAAAAACACATTCTAATTATTAAGAATAGTGAATATAATTTAAAAACTATTTTTAAACTAAAACACACATTCTAATTATGAAGAATAGTGAATATAATTTAAAAACTATTTTTAAACTAAAACACACATTCTAATTATGAAGAATAGTGAATATAATTTAAAAACTATTTTTAAACAAAAAAACACATTCTAATTATGAAGAATAGTGAATATAATTTAAAAACTACTTTTAAACAAAAACACACATTCTAATTAATAAGAATAGTGAATATAATTTAAAAACTATTTTAAAACAAAAACACACATTCTAATTATGAAGAATAGTGAATAGACTGTTTTTTTAAATTCTAATTACAACGAATAGTGAATAAACTATTCAAAAACTATTTTAAAACAAAAATAAAATTCTGATTATAAAGAATCGTAAATAAACTGTTTAAAATAAATTCTAATTATAATAAATTGCGAATAAACTATTTAAAAACTATTTTAAAAGTAAAAATAAAAATTCACATCATATAGAATAGCGAATAAACGTTATCAACTATCTTGAAAACAAAACACATTCTAATTATAAAAAATAATGAATAAACGATTTAAAAACTATTTTTAAACAAAAATAAACATTCTGATGATAAAGAATAACGAATAAACTATTTAAAAAAATTCTAATTATAAACAATAGTGAATAAACTTTAAAAACTATTTTTAAACAAAAAACACATTTTAATTATAAAGAATAATGAATAAACTATTTCAAAACTATTTTTAAACAAAAATAAACATTCTAATTATAAAGAATAATGAATAAACTATTTAAAACTATTTTAAAACAAAAAAGCACACTCTACTTATAAAGAATAGTGAAAAAACTATTTTAAAAACAAAAAAATATTCTAATTATAAAGAATAATGAATAAACTATTTATAAAAATAAAAATTCTGATTATAAACAATAGTGAATAAACTATTTAAAACTATTTTAAAACAAAAAAGCACACTCTACTTATAAAGAATATTGAAAAAACTATTTAAAAACTATTTTAAAACCCCCAAAAAATTCTAATTATAAAGAATAATGAATAAACTATTTAAAAAAAAAAAAACATTCTAATTATAAAGAATAGTGAAAAAAAACTATTTAAAAACTATTTTTAAACCAAAAAAAATAAAAATAAAAATTCACATCATATAGAATAGTGAATAAACTTTAAAAACTATTTTAAAACAAAAAAAAAATTCTAATTATAAAGAATAATGAATAAACTATTTAAAAACTATTTTTAAACTAAAAAGCACATTCTAATTATAAAGAATAGTGAAAAAACTATTTAAAAACTATTTTTAAACCAAAAAAATAAAAATAAAAATTCACATTATATAGAATAGTGAATAAACTTTAAAAACTATTTTAAAAACCAAAAAAATTCTTATTATAAAGAATAGTGAAAAAACTATTTAAAAACTATTTTTAAACAAAAAAAATAAAAATAAAAATTCACATCATATAGAATAGTGAATAAACTTTAAAAACTATTTTAAAAACCCAAAAAATTCTAATTATAAAGAATAGTGAAAAAACTATTTAAAAACTATTTAAAAAAAAAACTACATTTTAATTATAAAGAATAATGAAAAACTATTTAAAAACTATTTTTAAACAAAAAAATAAAAATTCACATATATAGAATAGTGAATAAACTTTAAAAACTATTTTAAAAACAAACAAAAATTCTAATTATAAAGAATAGTGAATAAACTTTTAAAAAACTATTTACTAGATATATATATCTTTTAAAATGTTTTATGTCGCCAATAGTAACGATTGCCAAATCAACTTTAATAAACCCTTCCTTCCGACAGTCCCTTCC
>OY744554.1:8201773-8219273 GCA_963556195.1 Sepiola atlantica | reverse complement strand
CCGTAAAACAAAACAACCACCGAAACACCATGAATTAATATTTGAAGATATATAAAATTTGAAGCAGAAAAACTTTTACCAATATGACCGGATTCGGCCTTAAATAAGTCGAAAAAGGGTTGATATGCCGTAAAACAAAACAACCACCGAAACACCATGAATTAATATTTGAAGATGTATAAAACTTGAAGCATAAATTTTTTTACCAAAATGACCGGATTCGGCAATAAATAACCCAAAAAGTGTTGATATGCCGTCAAACAAAACAACAAAACCAAAAACCATGAATAAATATTTGCACAAAAAAAGAACTTGAAGCAGAAAAACTTTTACCAATATGACCGGATTCGGCCTTAAATAAGTCGAAAAGGGTTGATATGCCGTAAAACAAAACAACCACTGAAAAACCATGAATTAATATTTGAAGATATATAAAATTTTAAGCATTAAAATTTTTACTAAAATGACCGGATTCGGCCTTAAATAACCCGAAAAGGGTTGATATGCCGTAAAACAAAACAACCACCGAAACACCATGAATTAATATTTGAAGATATATAAAATTTGAAGCATTAAATTTTTTACTAAAATGACCGGATTCGGCCTTAAATAACGCGAAAAGGGTTGATATGTCGTCAAACAAAACAACCAAACCAAACACCATGAATAAATATTTGAACAAAAAAAAAACTTGAAGCAGAAAAACTTTTACCAAAATGACCTGACTCAGCAATAAATAACCCGAAAAGGGTTGATACGCCGTAAAACAAAACAACCACCGAAACACCAATTAATATTTGAACAAAAAAAAAACTTGAAGCATTAAAATTTTTACTAAAATGACCTGACTCAGCATTAAATAACCCGAAAAGGGTTGATATGCCGTCAAACAAACCAACCAAACTAAACTTCTTCCTCTCTCACTATATCTTGTTTGAATCCACCGCTCTTATTTCTATGCTGTTATTTGTCCAGTCATATTGTGTGAGTTGATTTTTCTCAGAAGAGATTCAACTCAGACTGTTCAAAGTCTTTGCGATATCTGGTGCTACCGCAACAGTTTCAACTGACTTGCCCAGTACGTGGTATACGCATTCAGAGATGACTGTAGAACGGGATAGCCGTTAACCCTTTTCACAGTAACGAAGTATCACTATCTTTATAATTCAAAGCCTCCCAGTGTTTGCCTTTGTTTCTTAAGTAATATAATAAACACCGTCTCTTTTTCTTTTTATCTGTAGTGCCATGCTATGCCACGAATAATCAAGGGAGGCGCGAGAGCGCTCTATCCCTTAATTGACTACACGAATGGCCTATGTTGGAAATCTCATTTCTTTGATCAATCATAACTCAAAAACCAATAAACCAAATTAGTTAAAACTTTGCACAAAATTTTTATTTGATAGGTTCTATAAGTGTGTAGAATTTCAGCATCATTAGTCAAGGCAACCCAGAGATCCAGAAAGTTCAATCATGAAATCATGTTATCTGTGTGTACGTACGTATGTGCCACCCTGTATCTCATCAACTATTTGATGGATTCAGCTGATTTTTGGCAGAGATAGAGGTTCTAGGGTCTAGTTGATGGCATTTTAATTTCAGTTTACCATATACCAAGACGATACCGGTCTATAGGGTATAGTATCCATGAGAACATATACTACACTTTGATCTTGGCCCCAAATAAATTTATTGGTAGTGGTTGTTTTGTTTTACGGCATATCAACCCTTTCCGGGTCATTTAATGCTGAATCCGGTCATTTTGGTGAAGGTTTTTATGCTTCAATTTCTTTATATGTTTAAGTATTTATTCATCGTGTTTATTTTAGTGAAAGGAGGGGGGGAAGGGGAGAGGGAAGAAGAGGGGAGGAAGAGAAATTGTTTTTTATTTTGGATTTTGTAGAACATGATCGAGTTTTGCAGAGGAAAAAAACAGTAAAGCATCAATGTTTGGTGCATTTTGAGTCAGGAAGTCAATAAATGAAGACCCTAATCTGGTAGCGCCAGTAGGTTCTATTTGACCCATAGATTGGCCCCTTACAGGTGCTACCACTCCGGTCCAGAGTGGACCCGGGAGCAATGGCAAATAAGAGACAACTCTACATTCCCCACAAAATGGAGGCCTCACCACTGGATGTCTTTTAAGGTCATACCCAGGACCCTGTTAGATATATTTGCTATAGGAATCTAAATTGAAAAATCCGACTGATTGATATGTCGTAACAGCTGCTTGAAATTTGAAAGTGATTTTGAAGCCTTTAAATGGTTGATTAGAAAATAATTTCTGGCTTGAACTAGAGTTTAAGATGGCAAATGTATTTTGTTTTTTTTTTTTTTTTTTTTTAGAAGCAAGCAAAAAAAAAAAAAAAAGAAGATTTTTGCACGTCGTATTAAAGAAAGAAAAACATGAGAAAATGTCTATATTTATTTGCATACATTAATATATATATATATATATAATATTTGTTTTGTTTTTTTATCTATGTATGTATACGTTTCGTCCTTTATAATCGGGACTCATCAGCATAGAGATATGACTATTAACTACTGGTCATGCGATTCGAAACCCCGGATTCCGGATATTTTACAATTCAAATCGCAACATCTAGAACCACTGGGCCAACGCTGAATAGCGAATAAACGGTGATAATGGCAAATAAGAGGCAACCCCACATTCCCCACAAAATGGAGGCCTCACCACTGGATGTCTTTTAAGGTCATACCCAGGACCATAAATATATTAAATCATTGTCAACAAAAGTAAAACTTATTTCTTTATTTTCTGTTGTTATTTGAAATAATTTTGTTGTTAAACTTGTCACAGATTACTTATATTATTTATTCGATCTCTCCCTCTCTCTCTCTCGTTATTAACAGTCGAAGGTGAGATTAAAAACAAGATTGGAATAGTCCATTATAAATGTTATGATGATCTACCCTATTCCGTTACTGTATGGACTCTTCATGACTATGAATAGAGTGATTATGACCGATTACTAGAAGAGAGAGAAGCCGCCTCTGTCAACCCATTACCTCTGTACTTTCTGTTAATACACTTTCTTGTTAATTACCTTCTGTTCATGTTATTTTTTTCCAGCCCTTTAAAAGAAAGAAACACAATTCCCTTTCTCCAGGAATCATGTGGTCTCGTCACTTCCGTTCACTTGCTAAGGTCACTCCCTTGAACCCTAATCCGTCATGCATTCTCTCTTCCCAAGCTATACCTTTCGTGATGTTTAGTCCAGCTTACATTCAGAGTGATCGAATTTCAACAAGCTCGGTTGAAATATGACACCGTAGTTAACTAGGCTGAGACAAATAATCTTTGTGAACTGTTAGAGAAATCAGATTCAACTGAGGCGATTGAATTTGCTTATTTTATTGATTGAAGTGAGTAGAGAAACGAAGTGAGGAATCCGCCTCTGCCAACCCATTGTTTCTGTACTTTATTTGAATACATTTTTTGTGAATTACCTTTTGTGCGTGTTATTTATTTTCGGCCTTTTTAGGCCACAACAATGAACAAATAGGATCAACAACAATAGTAGAAATACTACTACTACTGTTGTAGATGAGAGTGTAAGAGAGAAAAGAGGAAAAGAGAGAGAAAAGAGGAAGAGAGAGAGAAAAAAGAGGAACAGAGAGAGAGAGAGACAGAGAGAGAGAAAAGAAGAAGAGAGAGAGAGAAAAGAGGAAGAGAGAGAGAGAGAAGAGGGGAAGTGAGAGAGAGAGAGAGAAAAGAGGAAGAGAGAGAGAGAGAGAAAAGAGGAAGAGAGAGAGAGAGAGAGAAAAGAGGAAGAGAGAGAGAGAGAGAGAAAAGAGGGGAAGTGAGAGAGAGAGAAAAAAGAGGGGAAGTGAGAGAGAGAGAGAAGGGAAAAGAGAGAAGGGAAGAGAGAGAGAAAGAGAAGGGAAGAGAGAGAGAGAGAGAGAAGGGAAGAGAGAGGGAGAGAGAGAGAGAGAAGGGAAGAGAGAGAGAGATAGAAGGGAAGAGAGAGAGAGAATGGAAGAGAGAGAGAGAATGGAAGAGAGAGAGAGAATGGAAGAGAATGGAAGAGAGA
Source organism: Sepiola atlantica (assembly GCA_963556195.1). NCBI lineage: Eukaryota > Metazoa > Mollusca > Cephalopoda > Sepiida > Sepiolidae > Sepiola > Sepiola atlantica. The sequence continues at coordinate 8,215,215 of OY744554.1, read as the reverse complement.
GAGAGAATGGAAGAGAGAGAGAGAGAGAGAAAGGAAGAGAGAGAGAGAGAGAAAGAGAATGGCAGAGAGAGAGAGAGAGAGAGAGAGAGAGAGAAGGGAAGAGAGATATATAAAGAGCAGAAAAAAAGGTTAGGTTTTTGTCTTATTTCATATTAAACTGACTTTGCAGATCGAATTTATCTAATTTAACCGATCTATACGAAGCTCAGTGGGTGTCCGAACGGGTCATATATTTTTTTCTGGCACAATATAGATTTCTATCAGAAATCTTAAACCAGTTTTGTGCAGACAACAAAGGATCTCTTTTCTTTCCGCATTTGAATTTATGCAAATAATCCGCTACCTTTCCGAAATAAAAAATAGTTTCACGTCGCTTGACATTACATAACATTTCAGCTTATTTTTAGATTATACTGGCGATATTCCACTGAAAATTTATCAGCTAAAAAAACATAAATATATAAATATATTAATAAATCAGCATTTATGCCGTATAGTAAACATAAACAGCCTAGGAATCGAAAACAAACAAAATATACAACAAATAGCTGTTACCAAACGCAATAATAAAAATAATATTTTTTTACCGAGCTGCATAGTTTTAAAATTCTGAAACTATTTTGAAGTTTCTGTTATTTCAATATAAGATTAATTTTTTTTATGGAATTCGCTCCTGACAAGGCAAGAAGCCACATTATGTAAGGAGCTAAACATATTAAAAATAAAAAAAACTACTTCAAGGTCAAAAACTAGCCAACGATAAGTGTTAGATAGGTATATATATATATATATATATATATATATATATATATATATATATATATATATATATATACATATATTATATATATATAAGTATGTATATAAAAAAATAAAATGAAAAAAGTTTATATTGTGTTATAACTTTATATTATTTATTTTTCTATTTATTTATTTTGTGACGTGTAGGAATATAAATTGTTCTGTAAAGAAAAATAGTTTTTTCTTGTTGATGGTATGGAGAACAAAATTTTCGACTGATCCTTCAGTCTTCATCGGTGTTTGGGGTTTGCGTGTGTACGGTGGGAGGTTTTCCCAGGCAATGAGGGGGAAAGAGTAGAAAAATCATAAATTAAATATGTGTATAAATGAGCACACGCACATACGCGTCCACACACACGTAATGGGACGTGTACATGTACATTGATATACACACACACACATACACCGACACGTGCCTATGCGCGTAAGCATACATACATATATACATACACCCATTCACAAATACCTTTTTTCTTTCTCCTTTTCTTTCTCTCTTACTGCTCGATACACACACACATACATACAAACACACACACACACCATGCGATCAATCATACACATCTCTTAGCGTTGTAGTCGACTTATATATATATATATATATATGTCGTTTGGATTTAATAGAAAATTCAATATTTATTCTTAAGCACAACAAAACAGGTACTACACTACTCCCGTTAGCCGGTCTATTCTTAAAATAGTTTATATTAGATTTATTTTAAAACTGCTAAGACACATTTTGAGACAAATATTTTACTCTATTTAAAACAATTTAAGTTTTCCGTGTATTTCCCGTCACTAATGGAGATTTTGTCATCACCCTTCCCCTAACCCTAACCGTAACCACTCCTAAAGGCAAACGTATTGCATGAAAGGAAGGTCTGACGACAACGGAACAGGTACTACACTACCCCCTCTCAAAGGAAGAAGTAATACAATGTGTTTGCTTGTTAATGTCCAATTTCTTAAAAAATAGTTTTAAGAAATTACTTAGCTTATCACTAACCCTGACTCTAACCCTAACTACTAACCCTAACCCTGGCTGCCCCTCCTCCCGGATTTAAGGTTAGTGGTAAGGTAAACTTGGTTTTACTATCTTTTAAGCCTGAAATTAGCGATAATCTCCAAACAAAATCGACCGCTATTTTTTTTTATTTACTCGTGTTTGGCGAAGTGAGAGTGACGATAACATATTCAGATATAATAAATCTTACAATTAGTGGCCACACTTTTAAATTATACAGGTCGGTAGAAAATTAAATTTTCTTGCGTTTGATTAAATTTAATATAGAAATGTGATACTTAGAAGGTAATACAATGCAGAGGTGTGACGGAGAGACAAGTTGGAGCAAATAAGACATATAATGGTGGAACAAATGAAATAGTTTCACCTTTAATACAATGTATACATACACACACATATTTATTTATTTTTTACATACATATATCTACACAATGTTACAATGTTATGTAATACCTGCATCAAAATGGTCTGTTAGAAACTCCGTACGATATTATAATATTTCGGGAACTCTTCCCTTCTTGAGATCTGTGTTCAACTCAAGTTCAAATGTGCACATGAAAGATGCAGTGATGGCGCAGTCCCGCAGCAAATACTGGTGAAATTTTAAATCTAATCAGATTTAAAAAGGTTTATTTTTTAAAAATTTAATTTATTTGAAACTTGAACGATAACATCACACACTTTACTTGACAGCGTGCCAGCGCATTTCTCGTTCGACACCGGTTTTTGAATCCTAACCGCCATTTATAACAGCACGGCGATGACGTCGTACCACCAAGGACGTTTATCAAATTAACAAAGAAATAAGTTTCTTTATTCTTGTTTTTTTGATGAAAAAAAAAAGAAAAAAATGACTCAATACTGGTCACCCCTGAAGAAGGAATTTTATTCCGTAATCAATAGGATTAATGTAAAAAAAAAAATAAAATAAATTAATCTTGTATTGCTAATTTGGCTTATATTTCAATTTTATTAACTTTCCATGCAATACTTTGAAACTTGAACGATAACATCACACACTTTAATTTATTTATTTTTAGTTCATTAATTTATTTATAATCATTTTTCCCACTCTCACTCTTTCAATTAATTTTTCTCTCAAATCTAAATATTTAAAAAAAAAAAAAAAAAAAAATTAGAATTAAAAATTTTTTTTTTATATCTAAATTTAAATTTAAACCAAGTATATTGTTCGTTTAAATTAATGTGTTAGTTAATATTGTCGCTTAAACATCGTATTATCTGTCGGGTTAGGGTTAGATTATTGTGTATATTAATATAAAATAAAATTCATTTGTTGTTGTATTTTGTTTGTTTTCGATTTCTCGGTTGTTAACTATATTGCATGGATTACAAAGTATCTATACTATAGTAGACGCACCAGTGACCCGTTGTTCGTTTTAGATTATTGTGTATATTTAATTTACTTACTGTTTTTTTTTTAAAATATGTATATTTTATAAATTAATTTAATTCAAGCTAGTATTATTTGTTCATTCATCGCTCGTATCTGTCTAACGCTAATTAGAACAATGAAAGGGAGGTAATTCATGATGGTTATGGTCGCTTTTTAAATTTAGTTATTTTCTAATTATGTTCGGTTAAATATTATTATTCTCAGATAACGAATGTATTTCATTCTTCTTCTTTTTAAAACTTTTTTAATGGGTATCTTTTCCTTTACTCCGCAGATCGTTAACGGGGTAAAAAAAAACGAACGAGAAAGTGTTTAAAAACATAAATATGCAACAAGGCGACCTACGTCGAGAATATATATTTTCCTACGTAGCTACGACATTTGTTTGTATTTTTACGTAGTATACATGGGTTTTTATTAGATGTAAAAAAAAATTCTTGTTTTTTTTTGCACAAAAAGAAAAGGGCCGCCAATCCTCGTTCTCATTACATACCCCCCCATACGATCGCCATCTTGGATTTCTGCGATGTTGGTGTGACGAATAATTTAATTTCTAATAAATAGCACTTCGAACGGGTTAAAAATACAAACAAATGCCACAGGTAAGTTTGAAAATAACTTTTATCGGCTACAGTTACTTTTATTTGTTGTATATTTGTTTTTTGAGCGTTTTTACTCTGCGGATTATTGTAAAAGATACCCGTTTTAATTAATGTTTTAAGGTGTTATTTATTTATATATTAATAAAAAAAACATAAGTGATACAGGACTTACCCCCCCTCCCTCCCCTACAAAAGAGGTAATAGCTGGGAGAATGGTCCTATTCCAATTCTCAATAAAGAAAGTAAATCCTGGGAGGATTGTATAGTGACAAACGAACGTATACTAAACTGCCTCCAAATGAGGTGGTAATACCTGGGAGGATGGTCTAATAACAAAAGAACCGATACTACACTGTCCCTTCCAGAGGAGGAGGTAATGCCTTGGATGATAGTATCATGACAGACGAAAATATACCACACTACACCCCCCACCCCCCCAAAAAAAAATAATAAAGAAGAAGGTAATGCGAGGAGGATGGTATTATGACAAACGAACATATACTACACTACCCCCATCTCCCAAAAGGAGGATGTAATGCCTGGGAGGGTTGTCCTATGAGAAAAGAACAGATACTTAACTACCCACCTAAAAAAAGGAGGGAATGCCTGGGAGAATGGTATCATGACGAACAAGCATATACTACACTGCCAACCCAAAGGAGGGGGTACTGCTTGGTAGGTTTGGTAGTTTTGTTTTACGGCATATCAACCCTTTTTGGGTTATTTAATGCCGAATCTGGTCATTATAGTAAAAGTTTTTATGCTTCAAGTTCTTTATATCTTCAAATGTTTAATCATCGTTTTTGGTTTGGTAGTTTTGTTTTACGGCATATCAACCCTTTTTGGGTTATTTAATGCCGAATCTGGTCATTATAGTAAAAGTTTTTATGCTTCAAGTTCTTTATATCTTCAAATATTTAATCATCGTTTTTGGTTTGGTAGTTTTGTTTTACGGCATATCAACCCTTTTTGGGTTATTTAATGCCGAATCTGGTCATTATAGTAAAAGATTTATGCTTCAAGATCTAAAAATAAAATAAAAAAGGGGAGGGAGAAAGGGAGAGGGGCTGTTGTTTTTGTTTTTGGTTTTGTAGAACATAATTAAGTTTTACAAAAAAAAAAAAAAAAAAAAAAAACGTCAATGTAGGTGAATTTCGTCTCAGGGAGCCACAGGGCAGCCTGATCTGGTATCACCAGCCTAAAAAAAAGGAGGGAATGCCTGGGAGAATGGTATCATGACGAACAAGCATATACTACACTGCCAACCCAAAGGAGGGGGTACTGCTTGGTAGGTTTGGTAGTTTTGTTTTACGGCATATCAACCCTTTTTGGGTTATTTAATGCCGAATCTGGTCTTGTTTTCTTCTCTTTTTTGTTTCTTTCCCCTTTTAATATCTGTTTCTATTTAACCCATAGTTGGGGCCCTAACAGGTACTACCACTCCGGGTCAGGGTGGACCTGGGAGCAATGGTAATTAAGAGGAGGCTCCACATTCCCCAAAGTCCGTAAGCCGGATCTCACCATCGGATGTAGTTTAAGGTCATATCCAGGACCGGGAGTAGGGTAGGAAAAATAAAAATAAAAAAGGGGAGGGAGAAAGGGAGAGGGGCGGTTGTTTTTGTTTTTGGTTTTGTAGAACATAATTAAGTTTTACAAAAAAACAAAAAAAAAAAAAAAAAAAAAACGTCAATGTAGGTGAATTTCGTCTCAGGGAGCTACAGGGCAGCCTGATCTGGTATCACCAGGGGGTACTGCCTTGGAAAACGATGAACGAAGAGATACTATACTATATTCGAAAAAGAGGAGGTAATGCCGAGGAAAATATCACGTGGTCGGCTGGATGCCTGGATTCCAAAGTATCTATACTATAGTGGACGTACCCGTGACCCGTTGGGTCACGACCATTATTTATTCTACTTTGATTGCATCCGAAAATTCATAAAAAAATTCATAAATAGCTTAATAGATGTATTATTTGAACTATTAAAACTCAGACCTTCTTCAGGTTCATCTAGTCGAACTCTGGAATCTTTATGTCGAAACTCGGGAATCTGTACGGATTTTTCGAACGGAACCCTTTATTTAATCCACAGGGGGGGGGGGTAGATTGTTCTCGTCCCGTCAACCATACATAAGGATACAATTACAAATTACTCCAGACGTCTAGTCGGTCATCGCCGACAGAACGAGAGCAAGCTACCTTCGTGGATTAGATAAAGCGTTCCGTTTAAAATTCTCCAGATTCCCGAGTTCGACAAGATGCACACGAAGAAGGTCAGAGGTAACATCGACCAGACCGTTGTGAGAATAACATCCAATATGAGAACAGCAGTCCGAATAATCCAAATAATCATTATGAATTATGGAATATATATTCTAGGAAACACGGTGAGTAAGGTGGGCACGGTATTATTATTATTATTAATTATTATTATTAATTATTAATTATTATTATTATTTATTAATTATTATTATTATTAATTATTATTATTATTACTATTACTATTACTATTATTATTTATTAATTATTATTACTATTACTATTACTATTATTATTTATTAATTATTATTAATTATTAATTATTATTATTATTTATTAATTATTATTATTATTTATTAATTATTATTATTATTATTACTATTACTATTACTATTATTATTATTATTATTACTATTACTATTATTATTATTATTATTATTTATGACTGGGTCGAAGTCATAACATAGTAATTCGTAACAGTGTTCATAGTACACCCGCACTGAGGTTTATACTTTTAACCCCCAGAAGACTTCCCCTTAGAACTAAATGTAACCTAGCACTTATATCCGTGACGCCACAGTTAGATAATACAAATGATATATTCTCATCACAAAGATTTTCCGAAACACATGTAATATAATATATATATATATATATATATATATATATATATATATATAATAAATATTTGTTATTGTTTATTATCTATGTACGTATACGTTTCGTCCTTTTTCAATCGGGACTCATCAGCATAGAGATATGACTATTCACTACCGGTCATGCGATTCGAAACCCCGGACCTCAAGTATTTTTCAACTCCAGTCCGACGTCGCCAATCGCTGGGCCAATTGTAAACAGCGAATAAACTATGATAATTTTAACACTTTAACGGCGGCTTTGACGTCGAGGCATTCTACTTCTATTAAGGGAAGGAATGATGCATTATAAGCAAGTGACGTCATGCTGTGTTAATACTACCAATTACAGCGCTCTACTTTCAAGGAGCGACAAATAATATATATATATATATATATATATATATATATATATATATATATATATATATATATATATATTACTTCAGTACATTCTTCTAAATATGTCATCTGATAGAACCCAAAAGTGTCACTGTAGATTCATTTTATACCATTCTTTCTGAATTCATTCGGTTTATTCTTAAAATAATTTACATCAGAGTTATTTTACAGCTGGTGAGACCAGGACCGGCGGGACAGTTATAAAAGTGTGTGTGTGTGTGTGGGGGGGGCTCTCCTAAAAAGTGTGTGTGTGTGGGGGGGGGGCGGTTAAACACATGCATATATAACTTCATTATTGATGACCGTAAAGGAGGATGTAATGCCTGGGAGGGTTGTCCTATGACAAAAGAACAGATACTTAACTACCTACCCAAAAAGGAGGGAATGCCTGGGAGAATGGTATCATGATCAACGAACAGATACTACACTATATACTCTTCTTTTGTGGCTAAGATCAAAGTGTAGTATCTGTTCCGATGGATCAAAGTGTAGTATCTGTTCCGATGGATCAAAGTGTAGTATCTGTTCCGATGGATCAAAGTGTAGTATCTGTTCCGATGGATCAAAGTGTAGTATCTGTTCCGATGGATCAAAGTGTAGTATCTGTTCCGATGGATCAAAGTGTAGTATCTGTTCCGATGGATACTGCACCCCATAGACTGGTATTGTCTTGGCCTTCGGGGCTTGATTTACGCCGTTCTATGGGTCAGTCCTGTGCAGTTCTAGGAGGTGCACCCTCCCAGGCTTTGCCTCCCCTCTTTTGGGAGGAGTAAGTTAATTGCTTACTGCTTGAGGCGCCCCTACAGGGGAATGCCGACGGGGCTGCCCAGGCAATTTTTGATGGTCAGAGTGCTCACCTCTCGGGCGCTGGCTTTTCAACCCCCACTTTTCCGACCCGACCTTGGGTCACATCTTACTTGTGGGAGTAGGATAAAACTGGCCTTGTGCCTAACTCCTGGAGAGGAGTAAATAATACTCTTCTTTGGCCTTTTGGCTAAGATCAAAGTGTAGTATCTGTTCCGATGGATACTGCACCCCATAGACTGGTATTGTCTTGGCCTTCGGGGCTTGATTTACACCGGTCTATGGGTCTGTCCTGTGCAGTTCTAGGAGGTCCACCCTCCCAGGCTTTGCCTCCCCTCTTTGGGGAGGAGTAAGTTTATTGCTTACTGCCTGAGGCGCTCCTACCGGGGAATGCCGACGCCCAGGCAATTTTTAAATGGCCAGAGTGCTCACTTTCTCGGGTGCTGGCTTTTCAAACGCCACTTTCCTGACCCGACCTTGGGTCACGTCTTACTTGTGGGAGTAAGATAAAACTGGCCTTGTGCCTAACCTCCTGGAGAGGAGGTAAATAAATACTACACTATATTCCAAAAAGAGGAGGTAATGCCAAGGAGAATATCACGTGGTTAGAGTTAAACGAAATGAAACATATTAATTGCGTGGTGGATTTAGTTGTTGAAATTACATAACAGTGAAGGAGACTTCCTTGACGATCAGTCCGACGTTGCGTCATCTGGCCCGGCTCTGTTTGGTTGATGTATGGTCACCCTGTGCAGTCCTACGAGGTCCTCCCTCCCAGGCTTTACCTTCTCGCGCTTTCAGAAGGGGTTAGTTTATTGCTAATTCTCGGGGAATGCCGATAGGTGCTGCCCAGACATTTTTTTTGTGTGGGCCATAGTACTCAACCTTTCAGCCGCTGACTGGGTATCTTTTATTATAATCCGTACGCTGAAAACGCTAAAAAACAAAACAAATATACAACAAATAAAAGTAACTGTCGTCGATAAAAGTTAATTTAAAACTGACCTGTGATATTTGTTTGTATTTTTAAACCGTTCCAACTGCTATTTATTAGAAATCAATAGTTTTGTCACACGAACTTGAAAATACAAAATGGCGCTTGCTCGTAAGAGAGTAAGCACAAGACGCCATTTTGTCTAAAAAAAATACGAGTAAAAAATGAACAAGAAATCTTTTTTTACATCTAATAAAAACCCATTTATAGTACGTAAAAATACAAACAAATATCATAGGTAAGTAGACAAATATCTCTTCTCGACGTAGGTTAAACTCACTTGTTGCATATTTATTTTTATAACCCCGTTCTCGTTCGTTTTTTGGACCCCGTTCGCGACTGTACTGATCATTCTGAAAGATACCCATTTTTATTTTTTAGTTTCTCTTTTTTTACCCCTTAAGCTTCTAGCGCGAATGGAGCTATTAAAAACATGGCTTCCATTTTTAGAAACCTCACGGAATAAAAGTAAATATTATAAAAAAAAAAAAAAAAAAAAAAAAAAAAAAATGTACCTTTTAGATGTAAAAGTAAAATTTAAAAGAAAAAAAATGTACCTTTTAGATTTGTACATCTAACAAGGTACATTTTTTTTTTTTGTAAAATAAAAAAAAACAACATAAAAAAACAACATAAAAAAACAACATACAAAAAACAACATATATAAAGTAAATATTAAAATTAAAAAAATAAATAAATAAAAAAATGTACCTTTTAGATGTAAAAGTAAAATTTAAAAGAAAAAAAAATGTACCTTTTAGATTTTTACATCTAAAAAGGTAAATTTTTTTTTTTTGTAAAATAAAAAAAAAAACAACATAAAAAAACAACATAAAAAAACAACATAAAAACACGTACCTTTAGATTTTCTTTTTCCAACAAAAAAAAATACAGAAGGGAAAAAAATGAAGCTTCTAAAATCCGAACGTTAGTTTTAGCGTGTTGACGCGACGTCTTACAAATGTCATACTAAAAAGTCGAGAATGTAGAAAGAGAGAGAGAGAATGTTTCTTACGTCAACAACAACATAACAAAAAAAACAAAAAATGGGATAGTCCGGAGTTGATTCAGTGGACCGAATCAACAACACCGTAACATTGTACGGGCACGTAAGCTACACGGCCTCACCTTAAAATAAGAAAGAATCGACGCGTTTCTTAATGGAGCGATCGGGTCCAGTCATTTTAAGCAGACACCATTGCTAATCATTTGCATAACCTGTCAGATAATCAGTCAAGAGAATCTTATAACTCCAGATAACGTTAGGTATGTGTATATATTTCTATATACAGGATCATCTCCTAAAGTAATGAACCGATCGTTATAAATTTTGGAATATATATTCTCGGCAACCCGGTAAGGAACATGGGCACATTACTTTTTTTTGTACATTTTAACATTTAAGCGGTGTATATCTATATAAAGTTAGGTATATATATATATATATATATATATATATATATATATATATATATATATATATAGCGACGTTGGACTGTAGGTTGAAAAAATACTTGTAGTCCAGGGTTTCGAATCGTGTGACCAGTGGTGAATAGTCGTACTTCTATGCTGATGAGTCTTGATTGAAAAGAGACGAAACGTATACGTCCATAGATAAATAAAAATATAAACAATAACAAATATTTTATATTTGAAGCTCCTCGTTAAAAAGTAGAGCACTGTAAAATGGTAGTAGTAACACAGCGTAGCGTCACTTGCTTTATGCATCGTTCCTTCCCTTATAGAAGTTTGAATGCCTGTACGCTTTCGCCGCCGTTATTGTGTTAAAATTATCATTGTTTATAAGCTGTTCAGAACTGGCCTAGCGGTTAGCGACGTTGGACGGTAGGTTGAAAAAATACTTGTAGTCAAGGGTTTCGAATCGTGTGACCGGTGGTGAATAGTCGTACTATATATATATACATCGAAATTGAAAAAGGAAAACCAGGATGATTTTTTGAAGAAAACATCATACAAACATAAAATGTTTTGCCAGTCCATACTATTATTTATGTATTCATGTAAGTTTCGTCTTTATTATAAGACTTCCTCAAGATTATTTGTAAGAAGAACACATCACACAAGTACAGAATGTTTGGAATCGATAGGTGGCGGTGGCTATATTGAAATATGTATTCTCGGCAACTCGGTAGGTAACATTGGCACATAACTTTTTTTTGACTATTTTAACATTTAGGGAATGTATATATATATATATGTATATATATATATATATATATATATATATATATATAATGAAGCTAAAATAATACGAAATCACATAATCACAAGTGCAATAATTTATTTCAACCCTGTGGTCTTGTAAAGCATCATAGTGAGGTGATTACATTTTTGAAAATCAAAAGCGAGAAGTTCACACTAACCAATTCAATATACATATAGAGAGAGCGACAACATATCTAATACATATTAAGAGAGAGGGGAAACTGAGTTATTTAAGACGTAAATTGAGGAGGAGGAGACTGGAAAAATATTTAATATATATAGAGAGAAAAGGGGAGATTGCAAAATTTATAACGGAAGGCAATACAGTGATGGGAAAAGAGAGCAATATATATATATAGAGAGGGGGAATTGTATGATTTGCCACGGACGGTATGTATCGGGTTGGGAAGGTAGTCAAGGTATAATAAAAGAATTCAGCTTGTCTAGATCCCTTTCCAACCAACTCCCAACCGCAAGCAGTTTCTAAAAGCTGGAAAACAAAGTCAACTGTCTGGCGAACGAGAAAACCGTTCGGAGTTGGGAGGATGTAAGAAAATAAAAGATCTGAAAATAGATAATTAGACAACCAATGTCAGAGAACATGTCACACACACATATATATATATACATATATATATATATATACACAAGTATATATATATATATATACACAAGTATATATATATACATATATATATACACAAGTATATATATACATATATATATATACACAAGTATATATATACATATATATATATACACAAGTATATATATACATATATATATATACACAAGTATATATATATATATACACACAAGTATATATATATATATATACACACAAGTATATATATATACATATATATATATACACAAGTATATATATATATATACACACAAGTATATATATATACATATATATATATACACAAGTATATATATATATACATATATATACACAAGTATATATATACATATATATATACACATATATATATACATATATATATACACATATATATATACATATATATATACACATATATATATACATATATATATACACATATATATATACAGAAGTATATATATACACATATATATATACAGAAGTATATATATACACATATATATACACAAGTATATATATACACATATATATACACAAGTATATATATACACATATATACAAACAAGTATATATATATACACATATATACACAAGTATATATATACACATATATATGCATACACAAGTATATATATATATATACATATATATATACATACACAAGTATATATACACACAAGTATATATACACATACCTACACAAGTATATACATACACATATAACCATACACAAGTATATACATACACATACATACATACACAAGTATATATATACATACCTACACAAGTATATATATATACATATATATACATACACAAGTATATATATATATATACATACACAAGCATATATATATACATACACAAGTGTATATATATACATATATATATATACACAAGTATATAAATATACATATATATACACACAAGTATATATATACATATATATACACACAAATATATATATACATATATATACACACAAATATATATATACATATATATACAAACAAATATATATATATACATATATATATACACATGTATATATATACAAATATATACCAACACATATATATATACATATATATACACACACACAAGTATATATATACATATATACACACATACAAGTATATATATACATATATATACACACACAAGTATATATATACATATATATACACACCCAAGTATATATATACATATATATACACACCCAAGTATATATATACATATATACACACACACAAGTATATATATACATATATATACACACACAAGTATATATATACATATATACACACACACAAGTATATATATACATATATATACACACACACAAGTATATATATACATATATATACACACACAAGTATATATACATATATATAAATACACAAGTATATATATACATATATATACATACACACGTATATATATATACATATATATACATACACAAGTATATATATATACATATATATACATACACAAATATATATATATACATATATATACATACACAAGTATATATATACATATATATACATACACAAGTATATATATATACATGTACATACGCAAGTATATATATATACATACACACACAATTATATATATACATATGTATATATATGTATATATAC
>OY744554.1:8162496-8196573 GCA_963556195.1 Sepiola atlantica | reverse complement strand
TGGTTCCAACACCGCCTCGACGAAAACCTCAACTTATTTAAAGGTTTCAGAAAGCATCTCGAGTTTAGGCGCGAAAATGGGATTTTAATCGCATTATGTGGCGGACGTAGTAAGAAGCATACCACGTGACAAACATTTTTGCTTTTTCGCTAAATAATGCCTATGTGAGCCGGTTTTTGAAACAAAAATCTGATTTCGTTTCAGATGGAGTTTTGTGCGTGTCTTGTATGTTTTCGCCCACGCTGTCGGTCAGTAAAAATTACAGAATTGGGATTCGTGTCAATCCCATACATGCGTAATACTAAATAGATTTTAACTTGAAATGGTTCCTGATTTAACAATATAAAAAAAATCAACACAAAACCATTTTTATTTTGACCGTCGATCTTAACATTTACCTAAAACCGATAGTTATACGATGGATAATAGGGTCAGTCTGTCTGGTTATTTATAAAATTAACTTTAAACCCGAAACTTCAATTAGGATGTAATCTTTAAAATAATGCTGTATTTACAAGGTACCTCTATATTTTTTTTCTTAAATGAAATAAAAACATTTTTGCCATTTATATAATAACTAACAAATATATGACCCCTCCGGTCGCATATTTTTGCTAGCCTGGGAGAATACTATTATGGTGAACGAACATATACTACACTGGCATCCAAAGGTAGAGGTAATTACTGGGAGGATAATATCATATCAAACGCCCTCTCAAAAAACAAAGGAGGAGTTAACGCATGGGAGGATGGTATCATATCAAACGCCCCCTAAAAAAATCAAAGGAAGGAGGAGTTAACGCCTGGGGGGGGGGGGTATCATGAGTAACGAACATGTACTATATTTCCCCCCTTAAAGGAAGTAATACCTGGTAGGTTTGTCCCATAAAAGCAAAAGGTATGGTATCATTGCAACAAAACAGATACTACACTACCCCCCCCCCCCAAAAAAAAAAAGAAAAGATAGTCCCTGAGATAATAGTTTTATTTACTCCTCCCCAGGGTTAGGCACAAGGCCAGTTTTATCTTACTCCCACAAGTAAGATGTGACCCAAGATCGGGTCGAGAAAGTGGGGTTTGAAAAGCCAGCGCTCGAGAGGTGAGCACTCTGGCCATTTAAAAATTGCCTGGGCAGCCCCGTCGGCATTCCCCGGTAGGGGCGCCTCAGACAGTAAGTAATAAACTTACTCCTCCCCAAAGAGGGGAGGCAAAGCCTGGGAGGGTGGACCTCCTAGAACTGCACAGAACAATCCCATAGACCGGCGTAAATCAAGCCCCGAAGGCCAAGACAATACCGGTCTATAGGGCCCTGAGATAATAGTCTTATTTACTCCTCTCCAGGAGTTAGGCACAAGGCCAGTTTTATCCTACTCCCACAAGTAAGATTTGACCCAAGGTCGGGTCGGAAAGTGGGGGTTGAAAAGCCAGCGCTCGAGAGGTGAGCACTCTGGCCATTTAAAAATTGCCTAGGCAGCCCCGTCGGCATTCCCCGGTAGGGGCGCCTCAGGCAGTAAGCAATAAACTTACTCCTCCCCAAAGAGGGGAGGCGAAGCCTGGGAGGGTGGACCTCCTAGAACTGCACAGGACAGACCCATAGACCGGCGTAAATCAAGTCCCGAAGGACAAGACAATACCAGTCTATTGGGTGCAGTATCCATCGGAACAGATACTACACTTTGATCTTAGCCAAAAAGCCGAGAGTTTTATTTACTCCTCTCCAGGAGTTAGGCACAAGGCCAGTTTTATCTTACTCCCACAAGTAAGATGTGACCCAAGGTCGGGTCGGAAAGTGGGGGTTGAAAAGCCAGCGCTCGAGAGGTGAGCACTCTGGCCATTTAAAAATTGCCTGAGCAGCCCCGTCGGCATTCCCCGGTAGGGGCGCCTCAGACAGTAAGCAATAAACTTACTCCTCCCCAAAGAGGGGAGGCGAAGCCTGGGAGGGTGGACCTCCTAGAACTGCACAGGACAGGCGTGCAGTATCCATCGGAACAGATACTACACTTTGATCTTAGCCAAAAGGCCCTGAGATAATAGTCTCATGACAAAAGAACGGATACAACATTACAACTTCCCCCAAAAGAAGGGAGAATTACACCCATCCCCTTAAAACAGGAGGAGGTAATTCCTGGGAGGACGGTCTAATGACAACTGAACCGATACTACACTACTCACTCCTATTAAAAGATAATATAATAATAGATTAAATCGTTGTTTTTTTTATTAATCATTTAAAAATGTCTAGCCATACATAAACTATTTTTATGTTTTCTTTGGCCTTTTGGCTACGATCAAAGTGTAGTACCTGTTCTCAGTACCCCAGCGTCATGAAACGTTTTACTATCGACGAAAATATTGCGTATATATAAGAAAATATGACAATGCCGAATTACAACTGTATATTACTGAGTTAATTCATTGAAAGCTGGGCACATGCTCGTCTTTAAAAAATTTTTAGATGGTCAAAAAGAGGGGGATCAGTCTACGTTGAATTTACATTGAAAACTGATCTCCCTTCTTAAAATCTAAATTTTTTTTAATTTCTTTCCCAAAATCCCGGAATTCTCTACTGACATGATAGGTAATTGTACACCGAAAAAGATTACTTTTTTTTAATTGAGATGGTCAAAAAGAGGGGGATCAGTCTACGTTGAATTTACATTCAAAACTGATCCCCTTCTTAAAATCTAAATTTTTTGAAATTTCTTACCAAAAATCCCGGAATGCTCTACTGACATGATAGCTAATTGTACACCGAAAAAGATTTTTTTTTTTAAATTAAGATGGTCAAAAAGAGGGTGATCAGTCTACGTTAAATTAACATTGAAAACTGATCCCCCTTCTTAAAATCTAAATTTTTGAAATTTCTTTCTAAAAATCCCGGAATTCTCTATTGACATGATAGGTAATTGTACACCGAAAAAAGATTTTTTTTTTTTAAATTGAGATGGTCAAAAAGAGGGGGATCAGTCTACGTTGAATTTACATTGAATACTGATCCCCCTTCTTAAAATCTAAATTTTTTGAAATTTCTTTCCAAAAATCCCGGAATTCTCTACTGACATGATAGGTAATTGTACACCGAAAAATATTTTTTTTTAAATTGAGATGGTCAAAAAGAGGGGGATAAGTCTACGTTAAATTAACATTGAAAACTGATCCCCCCTCCTAAAATGTTAAATATTTGAAAAAAAATTCCAAAAACCCCGGAATTCTCTAGCAGCCTGATAGGTAATTGTACACCGAAAAAAGAAAAAAAAATGGTCCGTAAAAAGTTGTGAAAAACGGACTGTGGTAAAAGACGAACATGTGCCAAAAGCTGTTTATAAAATATATAATATGCAAATGAAAAAGATCTAAACATGTTTGCGGATGTTTGCAGATTACTATATATACGGTATTTCAAAATAAAATGCCGTATTGTAGAATTAAATAAGCACAACCTGTTTTGAGGTCAAAAGAGTTCGAATAGGTGGAACAATCTTTCGCTTTTATTCATTTAAATATCACGAAAACAGTTGTATAAAAATGCACAGAAGATTTCATTATATTGAATAATACATTCTGTCCGTCTAGATAGGGGTTAAGAGAGAAAGGGATGGGGAGGGAGAAAGAGATGGGGAGGGAGATAGACACACCGCTTCTCGTTAGATCGCAAAAGTTAAGCGACGTTGAGCCGGGTCAGTATGAGATGGGTGGCCACTTGGGAATACCAGATGTTGAATGCGTGACGACGACGGCGACACCTATTTGTTTTTTTTTGCAAACCCGTCGATATTAACAAATTCTTTCGTCGGTTGAACATTCATGGCCGTTTCTTCATTATCGTTAAGTATTAAAACACGAAGACAGTTGTAAAAACATACATATAGTTTTTATAATATTTAAAAACTTTCACATTCCTTCATTTAGATTATAAAAAAAAAAATATTTATTTGTTTTAATTAATTTATTTTTATGTTGGTAGGCTTTTGTCCGTGTTTGAATGAGTTTAGTGGGATTTTGTCGATGTTTGAAAGATTGTGGTGGGCTTTTGTCCGTGTTTCAATTATTGTGCTAGGCTTTTCTCCGTGTTTGAAATATTGTGGTCGGCTTCTGTCCGTGTTTGAATGAATGTGGTTGGCTTGTGTCCGTGTTTGAATGATTGTGGTGGCTTTACTCCGTGTTTTAATTTCTGTGGTTGAATTTTGTCCGTGTTTCAATGATTGTGCTTGGCTTTTCTCCGTGTTTGAAAGAGTGTGCTGGGCTTTTGTCCGTGTTTTAATTATTGTGGTCGACTTTTGTCCGTGTGTGGAATATTGTGATCGACTTTTATCCGTGTTTTAAAGATTGTGGTCGGCTTTTGTCCGTGTTTTAATTATTGTGGTCGACTTTTGTCCGTGTTTGAAATATTGGGGTGGGCTTTTGTCCGTGTTTGAATGATTGTAGTAGGCTTTTGTCCGTGTTTTAATTATTGTGGTGGGCTTTTGTCCGTGTTTTAATTATTGTGGTGGGTTGTGTCCGTGTTTCAATTATTGTGCTGGGCTTTTGTCCGTGTTTTAATTATTGTGGTGGGCTTTTGTCCGTGTTTTAATTATTGTGGTTGGCTTTTGTCCGTGTTTTAATTATTGTGGTGGGTTGTGTCCGTGTTTTAATTATTGTGCTGGGCTTTTGTCCGTGTTTTAATTATTGTGCTGGGCTTTTGTCCGTGTTTTAATTATTGTGGTGGGTTGTGTCCGTGTTTTAATTATTGTGGTGGGCTTGTGTCCGTGTTTCAATTATTGTGCTGGGCTTGTGTCCGTGTTTTAATTATTGTGGTGGGCTTTTGTCCGTGTTTTAATTATTGTGGTTGGCTTTTGTTCGTGTTTTAATTATTGTGGTGGGCCTGTGTCCGTGTTTGAAAGATTGTGGTCGGCTTGTATCTGTGTTTGAAAGATTGTGGTCGGCTTTTGTCCGGTGGGCTTTTGTACGGTCACCAGTTAATATCGCCCATGAAACTTCAACCTCCAGACAACGGTCACTTAGAACTGACTATAACTTAACACCTTTATCCGTTGTGCTATGTGTCACATGTTGACTTTCATTTTGTTTTCATTGCCGTATTATATAAACAGTTCACTTCGAAATTTCGTATAGATTCCCGAGTTCAACAAAAAAATTCTGAGTTGAACAAAACACACATGAAGAGGGTAAATCGGCCGAAACGTTGTGAGAATAATCCAGATAATCCATACTATGTTTTATTTCATCTGTGCGCTAGTAAACCATTTTATGGAAATCGCTCCAGACAAGACATGAAGCCACTTGATGTATAGAGCTAAGAAAATACTACTTAAAAACAAAAAAACCTAGCCATTGATAAGTGTTAGATGGATTGCTTCCGACCCAGATAACAGCAATTCTTCCCACTTTGTCAGAAGCATCGCATTTGTGCTCTCGTAAACCACGAAAAAAAACCCATAGATTTTCAGTAGGCGCCTCCGTAGTATCAAAGATGTAAACATTATAAGTGAATGTATTCTACTTGTCTCGGCCGACTTTGCCCTGAATCTGACCCTCGCCCCTTCTCCTCATCCCTCCCTCCTGGTCGGCTAAATCCCGGAGGGGAAAAAAACGACAATACGTCAAAACAAGAATCTTCGTTTTATTGTTATTACAGGGTCGGCCTCTTTCCGAACCGGCTGACCTGCTGAGGTGAGAAGACTTTGTCTCCTGTTTTTTGTTTTTTTGTTTTTTTCTTCTTCTTTTTGTTTTTGTTGTTCTTCCACCTCACTTCCCGTACCTTAACCCTAACCCTAACCCTAACCTCTGTGTGTGTTTTGCGAAAGCCAACTTATTATAACGGTAATATCTGGTGTCTGTCAGTAGTATGAACTGTTGGGGAACAGGTATTCTAGCACGCACACACACGCATTCAGGCACACACACGCACACGTACACACGCACATACGCACGCACGCACACACACACACGCACACGCGCGCGCACACACACAAACACACACACACACACGCAAACACACACACACGCACACAAACACGCACACACATACAAACACACGCACAAACGCACGCATACACATACGCACACACGCGTACACACACGCACACACACATACACGCGCACACACACATACACACCCATCCACACACACCCGCACGCGCACACACAAACACACACGCGCGCACACACGCACATACACGCACACCCACAGAAACGCACGCATACACATACACACACGCGCGTGCACGCGCACAAGCGCACACACACACACGCACGCACGCACACACATACAAACACACACGCGCAAATACGCACTTACACACACACACACACACACAAACACACAAACACACAAAAACACAAACATACATAAACGCACGCACACACACACCCAAGCACACAGACACACACACATCCAAATGAATAAATTTCAAAGTCAGTCATATTTCTCGAACGTTAAGTTAAAATGTTCTAGTCAAACTTATTCCGACTAGACGCACCGTCTTTCTTTTCATAGATAGACTGTAGGGCTCTCCCAAAGAAAACAATAGAATCGTGCTACGTCACTAGTTTATGTGGACTTTAAATAAATGTCTTTCAATCGTAGGCGTGTCCCTTTTCTTCCTGTTAGTCGTCTCTCTGTTAATAGCAACAATTTTTTAAAAGGTTGCTCAATGGCAAACGTGTTAATTTCCTAGAAAGTCTGGGCCTCCTTAGTGATGTTGAGCGTGGCTTTTGTGGTTGTCGTTCAACTGAGCGGATCTGTCGGTTTATGGATAATTCAGGAGAGGGTAGAGACATTGTGCTGACATTTCGAAGGCGTCCGACAGACTGGCATTCTGATCTCCAACACAAACTTCTCCCCTATCTCTCCCCCTCTTTCTCCCCCTCTCTCTCCTATCTCTCCCCCCCCTCCACCCTCTCTACCCCCCTCTCTCCCCTCTCCCCCCTCTCTTCCTCCCTCTCTCAGTCTCTCTCTCTCCCTCACTCTCCCTTCCGCTCCCTCTCTCCCCGTCTCTCCCCTCTCTCTCCCCCTATCCTCCTCTCTCCCTCTTTCTCTTCCTCTCCCTCTCTCTCTCCCCCTCTCTCTCCCCCCATCTCCAACTCTCCCCCTCTCTCCTCCTCTCTCCCCCCTCTCTCTCCCTCTCTCTCCCTCCCTCTCTCTCTTCCTCTCCCTCTCTCTCTTCCCCTCTTCTCTCTCTGTCCCCCTCGCTCTCTTCCCCTCTCTCTCCTCCCTCTCTCTCACCCTCTCTCTCCCTCCCTCTCTCTCCCTCCCCCCATCCCTTATGGTATTGGTGGTGAGGTTCTTGGCATTATTACGTCTTTTCTTTCTGATCGAAGCTTGCGAGTAACTTTGGACGGTGTCTTTTCATTCTCTTTTCATATAAATGCTGGCGTTCCTCAGGGTTCTATTCTCGGCCCAACACTGTTTCTTCTCCATATAAATGATCTTCAGAGAATATCGTTCAGAAAATTAACATCTATGGTAATGATACACCACTCTCTATTCTGGTGTTGCTTCTCGCCCATCTCCCTCGGATCAGTCGAAATATGCAGCTGATCTAGAAGGTGACCTGGGTTCAGTTGTGAATTGGGGTACGAAATGGCTTGTTTGCATTTAATCCAGTTAACACTCAGCTTGTGTCTTTCAATCGTAGGCGTGTCCTTTTTCTTCTCGAGATTGTCATGGATTGCTCTGCTCTTGAGGAGAAATCGACTCTGAAACTTGTTGGACTTTCTCCCTCATCAAATCTTTCTTGGAGTTCATACATTAGATCCATCGCTCTTTCTGCTTCTCGTAAAGTAGCCTCTCTCTATCGCTCCAAACACTTTCTTACACTTGAGGTTATTCTCTATCTCTACAAATCCACAATCAGACCATGTATGGAGTACTGTTGTCATATTTGGGCTGGTGAATCTCTGTCCCATTTGAGGGTTCTTGATAAGGTGCAGAAACATATCTTTAATTTGATTGGCCCGATCCTTTCTTCTTATTTGCACTCTCTCTCTCTCTCTCTCTCTCTCTCACACAGACGTAATATTGCTAGTCTCAGTCTTTTCTATAAATACAATTATGGCATGTGTTCTTCAGCATTATGCGATCTATTCCCTGCTTCTTTTGTTCCAGCTCGTTTGACTCGTTGGTCTAGTGGTCTTCATCAATTTGCTGTTTTGATACTTCATTGTAATACAGCTTCCTATTCTAGTAGCTTCTTTCCAAGAACCGCAGACTTGTGGAACTCTCTTCCTGCTGACTGTTTTCCTTCTACCTATAACATTGGTCTTTCAAGATTTAGGCCAATAAGCATCTCTTGTCTTTGTGATAATCATATTTCGTTTTTTATGATATATATATATATATATCATATTATCCATTATCACATATTATGTATAGATATTTCCCACGGAATACGATACTTAACATTAATGTTTACTTTTTATAGGGATTTTATGACTTCTATTACGTAATGGTAGACTTTGCCTTTCCCTTATTCGCCCCCTTTTTTTCTCGATCTGTTAAACTTAGCGTTCAACCGCGCCTCTTTTACAAGTAGGTTTAAGTAGGTCAATATTGTTGTGTACGTAACTGTCCCAAGCTGATATAATATATGACATTTCAGACAATAAACATATTTCGGCTATACTTCGTCAGATTTTATCAAAACTGTTTCCTAATATATATATATATATATATATATAATGTGGGTGTGTGTATGAAGTAATCCAACCAAAGATATAAGCGTCAACTAATATCTTATAATTAGTGAAACATCCGGATAAAAACTGAAGCTCAATATACTGGATAGAGCATTAATATTATAATATAAAATGAAGTAATAAAATAAGGTGTCAATCAAATTTTATTAGAATTCAAAGTTCAAGCAAAGTATCATAAAGTCCTTTGCTCATGAGTTTTCAAAGATAATTCTTCTCTTCAGAGGACCCTTACCACAGTTATACTACGACAGGTAATAAACTTGAACTAAAAATATATACAAAAATACATATTTTTATATATTTTCAAAGCTTAATTTAATAATCAATATGATTATAAGTATTGTCGACAACAATAAACTTTGAAAATTTTATATAAAGTAAAACAAAGCAGAAGTAAAGAAATAAGATTAGGGCCAGGGGTGAAAAGTCTTATTTTGAGGTGTGAGCGTAGAGTCAAAATGGGTGAAATAAAAAATAAAAATAAAAATAAAGGCATCCGTTATTTAGGGATGAATGCTTGAAAAAGAAAGCGATACTTAAATTGTTCAGGAGCCCAAAATGTTTTTGCAAGATGTTAATGGTCTTTGGTAATTGATAAATTCCAATTTATCCTGTGTAGTATTTGTATCCGTTTGTTGCTGGAATTTTTTTTCTTTTGTTTTGGTTCGGTGTATATAAAAAATTGAGGATTTCGAACAACCATCGCTTCCTGGTTTTAAACGAATATCGGTGGTTATATATATAATCATATTATCGGTTTCCCCATCCTCTGATGAGAAGAAATATTTTCTTTGAAAATCCATGGATTAAGGATATGAGGCTCCTTGCTTTGAACTTTTGATGTTTTTAATAAATATTGTATCTTTACAATGTTTTATTCTCATCTTTCACCTCTAAAATATATATACATATACATATATATATATATATATATATATATATATATATATATATATATATATATATATATATATATGAAGGAGAATGGAAAGGAATTAGAGAAAGCAAAAGCCAAATCAGAATTCAATTCAAAAGTTCAAAGCAAGGTATATTCCGCAAAAAGGCAATATATTCAAGTTAAATTTTCCTTAAGCCAGGCTTTTCAAAGATCAAAATCTTATCATCAGAGGAAGTCGCTGGGATAGATAAGTTGGCAATGGCCAAGATTTAAAATTTGAAAAAATGAAATAAAAGTTGTAGGGAAAGAAACGCAGGGCAAAACTGTGCCAGGGTGCAAGCAAATGTCCGATTGCCAAAAAGTCCGGTGTCGAAGAGTCCAGCGGAGAGAATAAGATGTAGATAGGTAGGTCGTTAGAGGCACGAGAAGTAATGAGAGAGGTTTCAAAGTTAGATTCCAAGAAGCCACAACTTCAGGTACGGCGAAAATAGAAAATCCAAAAAGGGTAAAAAGTCCAATAAGAGGTACATTCGATGATGCAGGAGGAGATTAAGATGGAAAATATTACCTTTCCTAAAAGTTCGCTTTTAGTACACCACTTTATATATATATTGAGAAGGAGAGGGGACGAGCTATGCCCACTCTGAGATATATGCCTATTTATATGTGTGTATAAATGTCAAGAAATCTTAAAATACTCTGATATGTCGGAACAGAATTAGGTAAATTGACGGATCAATGTCAAATCATTTCTCGTCTCCTTCCCCCCCCCCCGCCAACGTGGGTCGGACATATTTAATCACGTGACCATGTTCACGTTCCTGCAATTTGACCTTCACCTACATCACGGAAGATATTCTCGTATTTTTTTTAATTAACGCCCCAACAAACCATACAAAACGAAAACACAGAAACCCGTTTTTTTTTTACGTTCCAATAATATTTTGTGAAACAATATCCCCCTACTTCCTTCCTTCCTTCGGAAAACATGTTGTCATAAATAGGAGTATGAGATATTAAGAAGGGCAATCTCAACTTTTGGATCCTACCACACTCACCCTATTCTCTAGATCTTGCCCCTAGTGACTACTGGTTGTTTGCAGACATCAAAAGAATGCCTCAGGGAAAATATGTGGTTCTAAAAAATAACCACCGATTGTCATGGCAAATAACACCCTACCTGAGAGTTCATCATTCAAACTCCTCGGCCTAACCTCACAGGTAACATGAATTGGAACAAATCCATTGAAGATATTGCCAAGACTGCCGCAAAGAAGGTTGGCTCCCTCTACCGTGTTAGTAAGCTCCTCACACCTGCCATTATCCTCTATCTCGACAAAGCCACCATCCGCCTATGTATGGAGTATTGTTGCCACATCTCGGCTGGCCCATCATCTACTACTCACTCCCTCCTTGACAAGGTCCAAAAAAGAGTCGCCAACCTAATAGGTCCCTCACTGTCAACCAAGCTCCAGTCTCTGTCCCATCGCCGCAATGTAGCATCCTTGTGCTTGTTTTACAAATACTTCAATGGATTGTGCTCCGATGAACTGGCTACTCTGGTGCCCCCTCGACGTAAGTTCACTAGACCAACTCGACAAACAACTAAATCCCATCCATTCACTGTGGAGATCCCCAGATGCCGGAGAGCTTTCTACTCAAATAGCTTCTTTCCTCGTGCTGCTGGCCTCTGGAACTCCCTCCCTGCCCCCTGTTTCTTCGACAGTACTGACATACAGAAATTTAAAATTAATGTAAACAGACATCTCGCTGCGCAGATCCCAGTTTAGGTTGACCCCACCTACCTTCTCTCCTTTTCTTTCTTCTCAGTAGCCCCTTACGTCTACAGGAGCGGCCTGCCTTGTTTGGGGTGAACTACGTTAAAAAAAAAAGATCACACACCAAGATGCTGTCTGTTTCCTAGATTGAATTGCTCTAATTTTCTAAATTAATAAACTAAAAACGCGTATTTTCTTTTTCGTGGCGTAAAACCTCACAATACTGACCCTAACCCTAACCCTAACTCTAACCCCCTCTTGACCAAATTAAAGGGTACTTATCCAAAAACTCTAGGCAACCCAGAGAGCCAGAAAGTTTAATCATGAAATCATGTTATCTGTGTGTACGTACGTACATACGTACGTATGTGCCACCCTGTATCTCATCAACAATTTGATGGATTCAGCTGATTTTTGGCAGAGATAGAGGTTCTAGGGTCTAGTTGATGGCATTTTAATTTCAGTTTACCATATACCTTAGTTTTCCAGAAAATTCAAAAAAAAACTTAAAAATTACCATTGTCTTGAGGCATAGCCTTTACAAAAGTAGTGACATTCCATGAAAAATGCCAGTATACTGAAATCATATGCCCTTAATAGGGTTTAGATGAAAATTCATATACACTAAATGTACAAAAGTAAGGAAATTCCCAAATTTTTACACTTTTATTGTCATTAAGGGTATGCGAGCACAACAGGGCTATGTATTTTACTGGTAGGAATTTTTCTTCAGCGAACCTCACACACTTCATCCACTCATGCATAGAGATTTATACTGTAGTGATGTGATAATTAAATGGTTTGGTTTATATGTAGTCATACCCTTAATGACAATAAAAGTGTAAAAATTTGGGAATGTCCTTGCTTTTGTACATTTACTGTATACGAATTTTCATTATACCCCTATTAAGGGCATATGATTTCAGTATACTGGCATTTTTCATGGAATGTCACTACTTTTGTAAAGGCTATGCCTCAATACAATGCCTTCTCATAAAGTTTTTTGGAATTTTCCGGGAGAGTCCATGATATATTCCATTTTATTGTCATTAAGGGTATGACTACATATCAACCAAACCATTTCATTATCACATCACTACAGTATAAATCTCTATGCATGAGTGGATGAAGTCTGTGAGGTGCGCTGAAGAAAAATTCCTACCAGTAAAATACATAGCCCTGTTGTGCTCGCATACCCTTAATGACAATAAAAGTGTAAAAATATACTGACATTTATCATGGAATTGAAGTGTATCCAACAACTGTAGGTAATGTATCGAATAAATGTATATCTGTATGTGGGATTATCTCTAACACAACTTCATAATCCTTTTTTTATTTTTTAATCCCCTTTAATCACCTCCCGCTTGTTTTCAGCCTTTAAAATAAACCGAAAAACAGTGAACAGGGCCACGGCCATCGTAAGTAAAGGAGGCCAGATCACTGAAAAATGACGTCATGCTATAAAGTAACAAACGAGAACAGTCAGACTATTGACATTTTTTACCCCTCCCTTCACTTAAAAATTCGTCAAAATTCAGGAAATCAACCAATTTTAATGAAATTTTCAGTATTTATTAAGTAACGATCACGGAATATAATTAACCCATTATTTTTTTAGAAAACTTAGTGAAAATGTATTATTTTGCGTAATTTGCAAGACAATAAACATTAAATTAATACTTAATAATAAAATAGTTTTGTCATAAATTTTTTTAATTTTGAAAACATGAAAATTTTTCTTTGAAAAATAATTGGTCTGATTTAATATTCAAATAAAATTAAATAAGTTTATTCTTTTCGGTTTGCATTGAATGAAAAGACTAGTATCAGTTAAACTGCATGGAAATATTTCTTGGCTTTTATAAGAAGAAGACAAATCTCTGTTCTTAGGCAATTTCATTAACATTAGTTTTAGCTGAATAATTTTATAAGAGTTGCTCTCATTTCCGAAAAAAATAAATGTTTCTTGATTTTTGTTACAGAACTTCATTCTTTCGGGATTATTTTAATGTCTAAAGCCTGAGTACCCTTGCCCACAACCCCGTTAACCCCTATCATCCATTTTTCTTTTTTGATTCCCTTTTTAATCCCCTCTCAGGAACTGACCCGCTTGTTTTCAGCGTTTCTAATTAAACCGAAAAAAAGGGAACATAGCGCACCCGCGGGATCACTTGACCTTAAGGGTGTGTTGTTTTTCATACCAAATCGAGAATACGTCTTCGACAATCCGTCTAACAGAGTCTGGGCCTTTTTTTCTGTCGGTCTAAGGTATGGTTCTGTGCAGTTCTAGGAAGAAGACCACCTTCCCAGGCTTTACCTTCTCACCCTTTGAGAAGGGATTAGTTTATTGCTAATCGCCTGAGGCTCCCATACCAGGGAATACCAACGGAGCTGCTCAGGCATTTTTTGTAGGCCACGGTGCTCTGCTTCTTGGGCGCTGGCTTTTCAATCCCACTTTCCCGACCTTGTGTCACATCTTCCTGTGGTGTTTTACACAGTGCCTGGTCGAACTACCATCTCAATATTATTGAGGCGTTAGTTGTTAACAATTCTCGACCTAGCCTGCGTAGACAAAAGATTTTGAAATATCAGTTGGAGATCTTCCATGATTCAAATCCCCCATAACGTTGAGAAAATTACCCGTTTTTTTTCTCTCAATTTATTTCTCAAACTGAAACAATTTTCCCATCATTTCTCATTAGATGTTCGTAGTTTTTAATTTATCATTCTGACATTTCCCCTTAGAGAGTCAGGCGATAAGGCTTTAAGGAAGATTTTAGTAATTTGCTTTTCTCTTTCACACGGTCGATTCATTGATTAAAAATAATGTTTCCTTGTAAATATATATATATATATATATATATATATATATATATATATATATATATATATATATAGTAAGCTATGAAAAAATATTTGTGGCAATTAAGCTACACAGAGGCTCCTGCGTTTAATCCCCGGGAGGAATCTTCAGGCTAAAATGAATGGAGTTATTCTTGCCGGGTGTTTTTATATAAACGGCTGGCTAGTTAACCAATCAGATTCTTTGTTGTTCTCTCAGCCAATCGTTGGGCTTCCCACGAACAAAGGTGTGGTTAGTGTTACTTTCTTCCTACATCCTGTTCTATTGTTCTTTTTTCTATAGATTGACCTATATCCTGTTTCCTTTGTTGTGTCAATATAATGGGTGAATTTTTTATGTGGATACATGAAATAATAATAATAATAATGATAATATATATATAAATAATATTTTGGAGGCGATAACAATGCGTTGTTAAAGTGACACATATACGACACGTGGAATCGTAAAAACAAAGTGACAATATTGAAAAGTCAATAATTTTCAAAAAATTTTTTTTATTTACCAGTGTATCGTTGACCGTGGTGTTAGGTTGAAGTGTGTCCTTTTTATTATTATTATTTTAATTTACGAGGGAAGTCCTCATCTTCAGAAATAAAATAAATACAGCCACTCGTTGGAGTGTGTTTTTTTGCCAAAAGCCGGGGCCGGAAATGCTGGTTTGTTTTTAGTAGCAGGTCCGCAGAGGTTTGTTTATTTATTTATTTTTTTATTTTTTTTATTTTTTATATAATTTATTATTTACTATTTTTTCCCCTCGAAAATTAAAATAATAATAATAAAAAGGACACACTCCAACCTAACACCACGGTCAACGATACACTGGTAAATAAAAAAAAATTTTGAAAATTATTGACTTTTCAATATTGTCACTTTGTTTTTACGATTCCACGTGTCGTATATGTGTCACTTTAACAACGCGTTGTTATCGCCTCCAAAATATTCTTACACTATACACAATGCTCCAAGCAAACTACAACATTCTTCTCATATATATATATATATATATATATATATATATATATATATATATATGCAAACATTGTTAAAAATAACAGAATTTGTCTGTTTAATTATACCTTTTTTATTTTTTTTTATTTTTCTGGTGGTCTTTTGGGGTTTTTTCATGAATGAGAATTAGGATGAAAGTTGTTGGGGTCATCCTAATTTTGAAGCTGTGCAGCAAAATGCTTGTTCACATTAGTTTTAAATTTCTGCATGTCGGGGAAACAGGGAGCAGGGGGGGAGTTCTAAAGGCCGGCAGTTTGAGGGAAGAAGCTATTGGAGTGGAAGGACCTCCACGGTGAATGAACGAGGTTTAGCTGATTGTCGGGTTGGTCGAGTGTATTTACGTCGAGAGGGCACTAGAGCAGCAAGTTCACCGGAGCGCATTCCATTGAAGTACTTGTAAAACAGACACAAGGATGCAACATTGCGGCGATCGGACAAGGGCTGGAGCTTGGTGGATAGTGAGGGACCTATTAGATTAGATACTCTTTTTTTTTTACCTTGTCTAATAATCCAATAATATTTTGTGAAATATGAAAATACTCTGATACTTGTCTCTACTAGTGGATGGGGTATCAGACCAGATGTGACAACAATACTCAATGCATAGGCGGATGGTGACGTTTTTTGTTTTTAACATAGTTCACCCCAAACAAGGCAGGCCGCCACTGTAGATGTAAGGGGCTACTGAGAAGAAAGAAAAGGGGGAGAAGGTTATAGAGTGGATTGACCAAGGTGGGTCCTTGTTTGGTGTCAATAAGCTCACACAACCAGTCCATTAGTCGCGACCTGGTCCATGGGGGTTGTGGCCTAGGGAAAGCCCACCGGAGATAATTGCAGGGTCCCTTTCCATGCGCGGCATGGCACACACAACTACCCACGGTATTATGCAACTGATGATGGAGCAGCCGTTCTTAGCGCTACCCTTTTGTAGACATATAGAATACTGATAGGTGTAAGAAGTTTTCTAGCATGGTAGAGGGAGTCTACTTTATTTGCAGCAGCCTTGGCAATGGCTTCTATGTATTTGTTCTAATTTATGTTACCTGTGAATGTTAAGCAGAGGAGATAAAGCCCAACATCTATTATGTACCTTAGGTTTGAATTAATAATTAATTATTTTAATTAACATTTAACTTTCTAAATCATACCATCTCTTATTTGGGGTATAATATGAGCACATTGTATTTTTCCCGGGAGCTAACCTATTCAGGAAGCCTCCTAATCGTTATTATCTTCCAATGGACTTATAGTTGTTATCATTCTATTTCCCCTATAAACTAATTGTACGGCTTATTAAGTTTCGGTTGTCAACATTTCCATTCTATTTAATTAGCAGAAGTCACAAGGAGCCATGTCTAGAGAGTAGGGAGGTTGACCAACGACTGGAATTCCGTGTTTGGCCAATAAATGTTGGATCAATTGGGATGAATGTGCGGGGGCGGTGTCGTGATGCAGTTGCCAGTTGAACGACGATCTTCCATCACCCAATTTCGCAACCTCTCAACAACAGCTGCACTCCGAGCAGTTGGGCGTCTGCCAGAACGCTGGACACTCTCAGCTGATGTGCGGCCATTTTTGAATCAGTTGGACGACTCCTTAATTTATGTTACACCCATCGAGAGAGAGAGAGAGAGAGAGAGAGATATTGAGAGAGATATAGAGAGATATAGAAAGAGATATAGAAAGAGATATAGAGAGAGATATAGAGATATAGAGAGAGATATATAGAGAGAGATATATAGAGAGAGAGATATAGAGACAGATATAGAGAGATATAGAGAGAGATATAGAAAGAGATATAGAGATATATATATAGAGAGAGAGATATAGAGATAGAGAGAGATATATATAGAGAGAGAGATATAGATAGATATAGAAAAAGATAGAGAGATATAGAGAGAGATATAGAGATAGAGAGATATAGAGAGATATTGAGAGAGATATATAGAGAGATATAGAGAGAGATATAGAGATAGAGAGAGATAGAGATAGAGAGATATAGAGAGATAGAGAGAAATATAGAGATATAGAGAGAGATAGAAAGAGATATAGAGAGATATAGAGAGAGATATAGAGAGAGGTATAGAAAGAGATATAGAGATATAAAGATAGAGAGAGAGATATATATAGAGAGAGATATATAGAGAGAGATAGAGAGAGATATAGATAGATATAGAAAGAGATATAGAGAGAGATAGAGAGATATAGAGAGATATAGAAAGAGATATATAGAGAGATATATAGAGATATAGAGAGAGATATATAGAGATATAGAGAGAGAGATATAGAGAGAGATATAGAGAGAGATATATAGAGAGAGAGATATAGAAAGAGATATATAGAGAGAGATATATATAGAGAGAGATATAGAAAGAGATATATAGAGATATAGAGATATATAGAGATATAGAGAGAGATATAGAGATAGAGAGAGAGATATAGAGAGAGATAGAGAGAGAGAGAGAGATATAGAGAGAGATATAGAGATAGAGAGAGATATAGAGATATAGAGAGATATAGAGATATAGAGAAAGATATAGAAAGAGATATAGAAAGAGAGAGAGATATAGAAAGAGATAGAGAGAGAGATATATAGAGAGAGATATAGAGATATAGAAAGAGATAGAGAGAGAGATATAGAGAAAGATATAGAAAGAGATATAGAAAGAGATATAGAGAGATATAGAGAGAGATATAGAGAGAGATATAGAGAGAGATATAGAGAGATATAGAGAGAGAGATATAGAGATAGAGAGAGATATATATATATATAGAGAGAGAGAGATATATAGAGAGATATAGAAAGAGATATAGAGAGAGAGATATAGAAAGAGATATAGAGAGAGATATATAGAGATATAGAGAAAGATATAGAGAGAGATATATAGAGATATAGAGAAAGATATAGAAAGAGATATAGAGAGAGATATAGAAAGAGAGATATAGAGATAGAGAGATATAGAGAGATAGACTAGATCAGACACCAGAAATAGATGATGTAAGAATATGAAATAAAAACTATGGAAAAACCGGTTATTCAAATATGCAACTCACCACCCACGTGACCTTTTCATTTTTTTTCATTTTTTCATTTTATTCGTGTTTACAAAATATTTTTTTTTTAATTCCGCACGTGACAGACGACCTTAAAAATGAAAACCAGGAACGCAAACACAAAAATCAAACGTGAAGCGAGATGCGCCCATCCGACATTCTAAACGGAAGCGCGACGGACCAAAGGACATGCTAATTACAAACCTTAACGCGACGGACTGACCGACCGACTGACGGACAGCGCATCTCGTAGAAGTGCTTGGCCTCATCTAAAACCAAAATTTAGCGATGAATACACTAACAAATATCTTGCTGCCCAACTCCCAACTTAGGATGCCCCTAATAAATCTGGCCCCTAATGACTGTGACATTTGGGTGAATACAAGTTTATAAAAATAAAAATAAAAAGAGTTATACCCTGTACGAACCACTTTCTTTCTTCCCCTTCTCCCACCACTTCTCGTCCTATACGCCCTTCCTCCAACGATCTCAAACATTCAATGAACACATGCTAATAACTGGAATAAATCCATAGGAGATACTGCTAAGTCTCCTGCGAATAAGATGGGTTCTCTCTACCGGGATAACCACCATATAAGTAAAAGGGTTAATGATGAGGAACACTATCGGAGTACTAACACTGGTCAATGGCATGAACAACGTTATGGGGCTGTTTATGACAGTAATTGGTTGACAGTGGATTTTTTATAACCACCATTCGCCCGTGCATGGAGTATTGATACCACATCTGGGTTGGTGCATAAGCCACCTCTCTCTCTCTCTCTCTCTCTCTCTCTCTCTCTCTCTCTCTCTCTCTCTCTTTCTCTTTCTCTTTCTCGCTCTATTTCTCTCTCTCTCTCGCTCTATTTCTCGCTCTCTCTCTCTCTCGCTCTCTCTTTCTCTCTCTCTCTTTCTCTTTCTCTCTCTCTCTTTCTCTCTCTCGCTCTATTTCTTTCTCTCTTTCTCTCTCTCGCTCTCTCTCTCTTTTTCTCTCTCCCTCTCTCTCTCGCTCTATTTCTCTATATCCCTCTCCCCCTCTCTCTCTCTCTTTCTCTAGCCCCCTCTCTCTTTTTCTCTTTCTCTCTCTCTCTTCTTCTCTCTTTTCTCTTTCTCTCTTTTCTCTTTCTCTCTTTTCTCTCGCTCTATTTCTCTATATCCCTCTCGCTCCCTCTCTCTTTCTCTCTCTCCCTCTCTTTCTCTCTCTTTCTCTTTCTCTCTCTCTCTCTCTCTCTCTTTCTCTCTCTCGCTCCCTCTCTCTTTCTCTCTCTCTATTCCCTTTCTCTTTCCCTCTCTCTTCCTCTCTTCTTCTTTTTCTCTTTTTCTCTTTCTCCCTTTCTCTCTCTGACATGGTTAAAAAATGATTCTTGGTCCCGCACTATCAGCCAATCATATTTCTATTTACATACGGACAGACAAACTTTAAAGCACCATCATTTGTAATAGTATAGTATAATCTATGACGTCACGTGGAAGCTATACTTATTTTAGAAAATATCAACTTTATGGTTTTTGTCGAGTATTTTGAGAGCCATTTTCAGGCATACAAACATACAGACAACTCTCCTATTTCTCTCTCTCCCTCTCTCTCTCTCCCTTTCTCTTCTTTTTCTCTCTCTCTCTCTCTCTCTCTCTCTCTCTCTCTGACATGGTTAAAAAAAATTTTTGGTCCCGCAATGTCAGCCAATCACATTTCTATTTACATACGGACAGACAAACAAACTTTAAAACACCATGATTTTTTAATAGTATAGATACTAGGCCCTCTGGACGCAAATTCTAGTATATATAATATATTAAATAGTTTTTAACACCAATAATTAGTAGTTAAAGCAAATTAAATTTTTTTAGGTTATTGATAATGTTTAACCATCCATTTATTTCTTTTTATGATCACTTATGTTTGAATTCTTGTTTTCAAACATGACGTAAATCATAAATCTATGACATCACGTCAAAGTTAGAATTATTTTATGGTAATGTTTTAAGCTCTATTTATAAGAAAGTCTAAATAGCTCAGTTCTTAGAACATCAGACTAAATCGACTATCTTTCGGACGCATAATATTGAATAATCGGAAAAAAACATTGATTTCTTCAGGCATACACACACACAAACAACTCTCCTTTTTATAGAAGATAAACCGAGCGAGAGAGAGAGAGAGAGAGTGACAGAAGGGCGACTGATAGACAGCGTATAAATTAAGAGCATGGGGATCAAATAAAATAGTGAGAGAGGGTAAAAATGATAGACAGAAACTTAGTAAGATAATTGGTCACTTGGCGAGTTAATTGCAAATTACAGCTAATAAGAACTATTAAAATGGAAGTTTTTTGTTTTCTACCAAACATATTTTGATTCCCAAACAGAGAAATATTTCATAATGTATTTTGCGTGATTAGAATATATCGGAAAAAAGCCTTGGTGGGGGGGGGGGGGAACAAACGTCAACTCAGATTTAGTATAATGATTAAAAGAATACCCGTCCTAGACAGGTAAACTTAATTTCCTCCGAACAAAACAATGTTTGCACCACTTTTATGTCCACTTACAGAGATTAAAATCAAGACTAGACCCTCCGAGCCTAGACAGTTTGATGTGCCCAAATTCTGGTATATCTTATATATTAAATAGTTTTTAACACCAATAATTAATAGTTAAAGCAAATGAAATTTTTTAGGTTATTAATAATGTTTAACAATCCAAAATTGTGTATTAAATAGTGTTTAACGCCAATACGTAGTTAAAGCAAAATTAATTGTTTGGGACTATTAAAATAATTTCCAACGCTAATGATTATGTTCAACCATTCATTTATTTGTTTTATGAACGATTATGTTTGAATTCATGTTTTGAAACATGACGTATATCATAAATCTATGACGTCACGTCAACGCTATAATTATTTTAAGAAAATATCAACTTTATGGTACTTGGTCGAGTATTTTGAGAGCCTTTTTCAGACATACGAACATACATACACACAGAGACAACTCTCCTTTATATAGGAGATAAACAGATAGAGAAAGAGAGTGACAGAAGGGAGAGTGATATAAATGACGAGCATGGGGATCAAATAACATACAGCGAGAGAGGGTATAAGTGATAGAGAGAATCTTAGTAAGATAATTGGTCACTTGGTGAGTTAATTGCAAATTACAGTTAATTAGAACTATCAAGATGTAAGTTTTTTTTTTCTTCCAAACATATTTGAATTCCCAAACAGATGAATATTTAATCATGTATTTTGCGTGATTAAAATATATCAGAGAAAAAAAGCCGGTTAGGGGCAAAGAAACGTTAACTCAGATTTAGTATAATAATGAAAAGAATAGCCGTCCCAGGACAGGTAAAATTGATTTTTCTGCCCAAAACAGTTTTTGCACCACAAGTAACATGAATTGGAAAAAAAGTACATTGAAGACATTGCCAAGGCGGCTACAAAGTAGGTGGGCTCC
This sequence comes from Sepiola atlantica, assembly GCA_963556195.1. Classification (NCBI taxonomy): domain Eukaryota; kingdom Metazoa; phylum Mollusca; class Cephalopoda; order Sepiida; family Sepiolidae; genus Sepiola; species Sepiola atlantica. The sequence goes on along the minus strand of OY744554.1, from coordinate 8,174,814 downwards.
CTCTACCGTGCTAGAAAACTTCTCATACCTGATATTATCCTATATCTCAACAAGGCGACCAGTTTTCCCCTACATCTGAGTTTGCTCTTATATATGCATATATATATATATACATATATATATATATATATATATATATATATATATATATACATATATATATATACATATATATATATATATATATATACATATATATATATACATATATATACATATATATATATATATATATATATACATATATATATATATATATATATATATATATATACATACATACATATATACATACATACATATATATATATATACATATATATACATACATACATATATACATATATACATATATATACATACATATATATATATACATATATATACATACATATATATACATACATATATATATACATACATATATACATATATATACATACATATATATATATATATACATATATATATATGTACTTTGTAAAAATACATAAATTTATATATATATATATATGTATTTTTACAAAGAATAAGTTTTTTTTTTAATTATAGACTTCATAATATCTTAAATGTACTTAATTGTAACCTCAAATGAGCTGTATTAGAAAATTCAGAGCATATATATATATATATATATATATATATATATATATATATATATATATATCCCTCCCACAAGGTAAGATGTGACACAAGGTCGGGAAAGAACCAGCGCTCGACAATTTGAGCACTCCGGTTGTTTAAAAATTGCCGTCGTCATTCCCCGGTAAGGGCGCCTCAGGCAGTAAGCAATAAGCGGGGAGGCAAAGCCTGGGAGTGTGCACCTCCTAGAACTGCACAGGACGGACAACCGATAGACCGGCGTAAATCCAGACCCGAAGGCCCGGACAATACCGGTTTATTAAACGGGGTAAAAAAAACCCTGGTTGAACATATATATATATCTGATATTTGCATTCTATAGACCCTGGGGAATTCATCCAAAACCATAATTTTCATTAGTTTTAACAACTGTTTGCTTTCTGTACTTCGATGAGTTTGTTTTTTTTATATCTCATTTTACACAAAAAAATATCTCTATCCCTTACGTGCGTTTCATATATCTATTCAAAAAAGTGTTTACTTGGAGACAAAACGCATTCAACAGTCTTATATGATAAAAGTGAACGTACGTGTATCCGGCTCGCTTCAATAATGACGTATGGAAATGTATTTTTTTATGATCAAATAAAAACAGATCAGATTTAAAAAAAAAAAAGTATTTCTTTAACTTTTGATTTATTCAAAAGTTAAAGAAATCTTTTTTAATTATGACCAGTTATTATTTGCTCGTAAAAATAAATTTTACATTCGTCATTATTGAAGCGAGCCGGATGCACGTACGTTCACTTTTATATATAAAGCCGGACACAAAGATATTCTCTTTAGTAGTAGTAGTAGTAGTAGTAGTAGTAATTTAATTTCAAGTATTCTTTACAGCTTTCAATAAAAATTGCAAATGATTTTGTGATATCGCAACAGCCGCTTACCATTGATTTCTCCCTGGCAAGAACCATTGGTCTTCTCTGGGATGTATGTGGCAGTAAGCCCCAGTATTCTCCCCAGCCTTCCAGTGGATATCTGGTCAGTGCTCCCCCCTCTTTTTTGTCCCTCCATACTTATTGATCCTTCAGACCTATTTTGTGTGGTATAACCGCTACTGATGCCATCATATTGTATTTTTGTGGGGGGAGGGGGTAGTTTACGAAATGTATTACAGTTGTTTCAGTTATCTTGGTTTCATGTGGTTGTGTTATTTCGATGTTTTTGTTTTATCTCGATTCTAACTTCTATGTGGCTGGTTAGCGTTTGTAGTTCTTGTTAGTTGGTTTCCCTTTTTCTGATTTTGATTATGCGTACCTATTTTTTTTTCTCTCCGGCATCCTTTCTGTTCCTCCGGGAGTAGTCCACGATTATTAAGTGAGTGGTAAGTCTGTTCTCTCAGTCGTACCCTTATTATTTTCCACATCGTTGGTAAACAGGTTATTGGTCTGTAGTTGCGTGGGATCGTTCCCTTTTCAGTGTCTCTTTGTATTAATGTACTTTTTCCTTTGGTCATCAATTCTATCATGTCTGTTTTGGTGAAGGTTTTTCTGCTTCAAGTTCTTTTTTGTTCAAATGTTTAATCATGGTTTTTGGTTTGGTTGTTTTGTTTTACGGCATATCAACCCTTTTCGGGTCATTTAATGCTGAATCCGGTCATTTTGGTGAAGGTTTTTATGCTTCAAGTTCTTTATATGTTTAAGTATTTATTTATGGTGCTTGGTTGAGTGAAGGGGAGAAGGGGAATGAGGGGAGAGGGAAGAAGAGGAGAGGGAGGGAAATTGTTGTTTTTGTTTTGGATTTTGTCACAGATTACTTATATTACTTATTCGATCTCCCCCTCTCTCGTTATGAACAGTCGAAGGTAAGAATAAAAAAAAGATTGGAATAGTCCATTATAGAGGTCATGGTAATCTACCCTATTCCGTTACTGTATGGACTCTTCATGACTCTATGAATATAGTGATTATGACCAATTACTAGAAGAGAGAGTAGCCGCCTCTGTCAACCCATTACCTCTGTACTTTCAGTTAATACACTTTCTTGTTAATTACCTCTTGTTCATGTTATTTCTTTCCAGCCCTTTAAGAGAAAGAAGCAGAATTTCTTTTATCCAGGATTCACGTGGTCTCGTCACTTCCGTTCACTCACTGAGGTCAATCTCTTGAACGCTAATCCGGGGCAAATCCACATTCGCCACAGCTCCCAAATGGAGGTCTCACCACTGGATGTCTTTTAAGGTCATACCCAGGACCGAGTAAAAGAAGAGCCACACACTATACAAGAATATGGCTTTTCTTTTTTTTTAATTTTACTTTAGTAAGTTCTCAAAAATAACCATAACCCTAACCCTTCCCAAGACTACGACTTGATTTTGTGGATACATCTTCCCGGCTTTTGTGTTAGCCGTTCATGTAGAGTCATGATTTAAAAAAAAAACAAGTACTCATGTATTCCATCGTGGTTTGGTGCATTCTAATTAGCCATTTTTATTTTGGTTGTCTTGAGCGTTTCATGTTTTGCAAGTATTCAGCATTTCTGTTGTGGTCTTGTCGCTTTTCCGATATTTTGCCCCAAAAGTGCTTTGTTTCTGTCAAATCCGGTTGTTTTGTTCTTGTTCTTCCTCCGTTTACGTTTTCATAGAACTGTCTTTCATTGTTTTTAAATGTCCTCTGTTATTTGTACTGTTCCGGTTTCTATCTGTATCGTCCCAGTCTTCCTTCTTTCTCTGCTATCTTTTGCTTTAGTTCTTCATGTTTCTTATTTAATCTTTCTTCTTTGTGAGTCAAATTTCCCCTCTTTCATAGTTTTCTGTTCTCTCTCATCCTATTTACGGCTTCAGCTTCGTTTAGAAGTTTGTTATTCTGCGTTTCAAGTCTGATTTCTCATCAAGGATTTTGGTTAGGTTTAGTGTTTCTCATCTACGCTTTTGATGAGGTTTTCTTTCTAATTTAACTTTCATACTTACTGATTTTGGACCCTGAATAAATTAAGTTGTTTAAGTCGGTGACAGTATTTGTTGAAATATATGGAAGGAGTATGTTCACTTTTCTGTTTCTAATTTTCATTTCTTCCATTCTTCGCCCGAGAGTGTTGTTTTGTCCTCGTTCATAATTCGTTTGATGTTTCCAACTTCTGATGCTTCTTTTTCAGTGGGTTCTGTGGTTTCATAGTTCTCATCCTCTTCAATTTCAGTGTTTATCTTTTTTACATGTCGGTACAGTCGGGAAACAGGGAGCAATGGGGGATTCCAAAGGAAAGAAGCTATTAGAGTAGAAAGTTTTCCGTTATCTCTACAGTGAAGGGGCGGGATTCTGCTGCTGGTCAGGTTTGTCTATGGGTATTTATGTTCAGGGGATACAAGTGCAGTTCGTTCGTCGGATCGAATTCCGGTGAAGTATTTATAAAATAAATACAGCGATGCAACATTACAGCGATACGACAGAGGCTGGGCTTGGTAGACAGTGTGCGACCAATGAGGTTAGATTTTGTTTGCACTCTGTCCAAGAGTCCTGTTTTCCTTCTTGTTGGAAAGAGTCTTCTGTTGTCCCTATTTTTTTAAATGCCGATGATCGATCTGACCCAACTAAGTATCGTCCTGTTAGTCTCCTTTCTGTTATTAGCAAAGTTTTTGAAAGTTTGGTCAACGGCAAACTTGTTCATTTTCTGGAAAGTCTGGGCCTTTTTAGTGATGTTCAGTATGGCGTTTGTGGTTTTCGTTAAACTGATTTTTGAACAGTTGTAACTGAGCGGATATGTTGGTTTATGGATAATTAGGGAGAAGGCAGTGCCATTGCGCTTGACATTTCGAAAGAGTTCTACAGAGTGTGGCATTCTGGTCTTCTACACAAACTTCAGGATTAGGGGCAGGGTTATAGTATTAGTAGTAAGGTTCTTGACCTTATAAAATCTTTTCTTTCTGATCAAAGTTTGCGAGTAACTTTGGACGGTGTATCTTCATTCTTTTTTCATATCAATACTCTCTCTCTCCCCCTCTCTCTCCCCCTCTCCATCCCTCTCCCCACCCCCTCTCTCCCCCCTCTCTCCCCTCTCTCTTCCTCTCCCTCTCTCTTCCTCTCCCTCTCTCTTTCCCTCCCACCCTTCTCCTTCTCTCTCCCCCTCTCCTCTCTCTGTCCCCACTCTCTCTCCCCCTCTCTCTCCCCTCTCTCTCTCCTCCCTCTCTCCCCCCCTCTCTCTCCCCCCCTCTTATGGTATTGGTGGTGAGGTTCTTGGCATTATTACATCTTTTCTTTCTGATCGAAGCTCATGAGTAACTTTGGACGGTGTATCTTCAATCTTTTTTCCTATCAATGCTGGTGTTCCTCAGAGCTCTATTCTGGTGTTGATTCTCGCCCATCTCCCTCCGATCAGTTGAAATATGCAATGGAAATAACTGTGCATGCTTTACTGTTAATTGGATCTTGTAATTATAAATTCGATCGATCCAGGTGTTCCTCAAGGCTTTATTCTAGGCTCAACACGGGTTTTTTCTCTATAGAAATGATCTTCCAGATAATATCATTCAGATAATTAACCTCTATGCCAATGATACCACTCTCTATTCTGGTGTTGCTTCTCGCCCATCTCTCTCGGATCAGTCGAAATATGCAGCTGATCTAGAAGGTGACCTGAGTTCAGTTGTGAATTGGGGTACGAAATGGCTTGTTTCATTTAATCCAGTTAAGATTCAGCTCGTGTCTTTCAATCGTAGGCGTGTCCCTTTTCTTCCTGAGATTCTCATGGATGGCTATGCTCTTGAGGAGAAATCGACTCTGAAACTTCTTCGTCTTTCTCTCTCATCCAATCTTCTGTGGAGGTCATCCATTAGATCCATTGCTCTTTCTGCTTCTCGTGAAGTCGGTTCTCTCTATCGCTCCAAACACTTTCTCACACCTGAGGCTATTCTCTATCTCTACAAATCTACTATCAGACAATGTATGGAGTACTGTTGTCATATTTGGGCTGGTGAATCTCTGTCCAATTTGAGGGTTCTTGATAAGGTGCAGAAACGTATCTGTAATTTGAGTAGCCCTATCCTTTCTTCTTCTCTGTAGCCTTTCTCGCACAGACTGATGTTGCTAGTCTCAGTCTTTTCTATAAATACTATTATGGCATGTGTTCTCAAGAATTGTCTGATTTATTCCCTGCTTCTTTTGTTCCAGCTCGTTTGACTCGTTGGTCTAGTGGTCTTAATCAATTCGCTGTTCAGCTACATCGTTATAATACACCTTCCTATTTCAGTGGCTTATTTCAAAGAACTGCAGGCTTGTAGAATTTTTTTCCTGCTGACTGTTTTCCTCCTAACTATAACATTGGTCTTTTCAATTCTAAGGTCAATAGGCATCTCTTGTCTTTGCGTTAATCATCTTTCGTTCTAAAAAAGCTCCTTACATCAAGTGGCTTCATGCCTTGTCTGGAGCGACTTCCATAAAAATAAATGGATCCCAGGCAACGCCTGGTCGGGATAGCTAGTAAGAAACAACATTATTAAAATTATGCTAAAAGAAATCTCTGGTTTGTCTAGACTTTCGCGCTATCCTGAGAGCGTATTAATAAATTTCTCACAATGCAGCCACAAATATGTTTTGGATCCTCTGGCCTTGTAAATATTTCTCACAATTAATCCAATGTTCAAAAGAATAGATGTCAGAAATGTATTTTAAATGTAAAACAGAAAAAAACTATTTTTATGGGAAAAATAATCACAAACTACAACGATTTTTAATGAAAAAGTTTATCATATATAAAATAGAGGGTATATATATATATATATATATATATATATATATATATGTATCAAATATAGAGTTCATACTTTTGGTAAGCATCTATAGAAATTTAAGAATAAGAAATGAGGTACAATACCTTCAAAAGCATATTTAAGATGCGATATTAATTTAAAAGAAAAATCGTAACAGATTTTTTAATTTTATAAACTTTCATTTTATATAAAATGAAAGTTTATAAAAAAGAAAAAGAAAAAGAAAAAGAAATCTGTTACGCTTTTTCTTTTAAATTAATATCGCATCTTAAATATTCTTTGAAGGTATTTTGCCTCTTTTCTTATATATATATATATATATATATATATTTCGGCAGCAAGTCATTTCTTTTACAAGCGTCATTAAAGAACACAGAGTTTTCTCTCTTCAATATTTTTCTAGTCAATTTCTCGACGCGGCGAGCGATTCGTCGGTTCTCCACGACACAACGTTAGTGAAGTGAAGAGAGAAAACTCTGTGGTCTTTAACGACGCGTGTATAAGAAATATATATATATATATGAACGAAAACAACACAAATATAACCGTAGACAACCGGAAACAAACTAAATAGTACCGAAAACAACCGAAGGTACTGGTACAGCTTTTAAACCGGACAAAAACAAACTGTTTTTGCTAACTCTAACCCTAAACTAACCTTAAACTAAATTGAATTTAAACTTCAACAGTGACACGGTTTAGGGCATTTGATGATGAAGCAAAGGATTTCGGCAGGATTTCTAGAATATGCGTCTTATAGGTGTATCATTTTGTAAGTGTAAATATATCGGGGTCTACCAGTATCTTGGCGCTTATTGAATTAAGACGTAAGTCGATTCGATCAAGAAATTCAAGCCGCCATCTTGAATGAATGAATGTTGCAGGAACTGTGTTCGTTAATTTCATTCGCTGAATTCCGGAATGAATATAAATGTAGAAGTCATAGGTAGAAGTAGAAATAAGCTAATCTGATATTCGCGGAACATCATCGGATTCAACGGGAGCAGTCATTGAGTATTTGCGTATTGCTGTATATTATGTAGTAAATTAATACCAGGCAAATCATAAATAACAACCGGTGTTTTGTGAAATTCAACTGTGGGTATTAGTTCCCGGTGTCGATGAGTAGAGTGACAGTACAGAATTATTAGGGAGGAAAGTGTTTGCTCCCACCTATATGGAGTTGATTTTTCGGAGAGACGTGGATAGCGGGTCAAATGTAATGTTTATTGTTATGTCGGAAAAAAATAATAACAAATTTACTAAAACACGCTCGAGTGAATAAGTGTAGTATAGTGGATAGTTTAGTAGGCTGAGATGCATGTGGTTATTTTCCTATTCTTCGAGAAGGTACAGGGGAAAAAACGTCTCTACTTTATATATTAGATAACTAATAGATTAAGAACTTGAATAAAAAAATAAATGATATCTATCATGTTTTTATATAAACATTGACGGACACTTTACAGTGCTCTATTTGTCTTGTTTTTTTGACATTATGTTAAATTAGTAGCAGGCGATATCATTTACGACAGTACTCTACCCGAGAACGGACTGTTTCGCTGTATCACAGCTACTCAGATTGGCTAGATCAGCTCACATCCCAAGCCAGGGATCGAACCAACAGCCATTTAGTCGATAGTCAGATCTCTACAGGAACAGACGTTGTTGGTAAATGATATCTATCCTGGGTTTATATAAATGCGACTTCACAAAATTGAACCCGGGTTCCTGAAATAGAAAACACAAACAGAAAATGAAAAAAAAAAAACCAACAAAAAAGCACTCAGATTTACTTAGATTGCATTTTTTTAAATAAATTGCTATTTTTAAAATTTTGTTATACTTATTGTATTCTCGTGTGATTTTCAACCTTTTTAGTGAACAAATACGATGCAACAATTGACAAAAGCAAATAAACTGTCCTCCGCACAATTGAAAGACAATTTTCGCTGAACCGTTTTCTAAGTTATAAGAGAAAGAGTCATTAGGCAAGGGAGGTAATCAAGAAAATAAATAATGCCCCCCTCTCTCTCTCTTTCCTGCTACGGCTTAAATAATATTACTACTTGTGGTGCTATACCCTTTTGTTTATAATGGACTATTCCAATAGATACGGGGTCAATCGTTGTAATGAGTTTAAATGAAATTCATTTGGCTTTGTTTTACACTGGAAACTGACACACGTGAATATTTCGTTTGAAAGTTTTTTTTAAATCGTTCCTTAAACGGGCATGTTAGAAAATGAATGTTTTTGGCTTAGAGCACATTGAACAAAAATACTTGGCTTTTGCATTTTCAAGCCATTAAATATTAAATATTAAACTATTAAAAAGACGTTGTTGGTAAATGATATCTATCATGTTTTTATATAAATGCGACTCCACAAAATTGAACCCGGGTTCCTGAAATGGAAAACACAAAAAGAAAATAAAGAAAAACACACAAAAAAAAAAGAATCAGATTTACTTAGATTGCAACAATTGACAAAAGCAAATAAACTGTCCTCCGCACAATTGAAAGACAATTTTCGCTGAACCGTTTTCTAAGTTATAAGAGAAAGAGTCATTAGATCGAAAGCGCTCGAGGAATGGCCCACGATGCAACGTCAGGTGTCATACTCCACCAACTAACACCAGAAAACCGACGAATAGCTCGCCGCGTCGAGAAATTGACTAGAAAGATAGCGAAGAGAGAAAACGCCGTGGAATTTAACGACGCTTGCGTATATATATATATATATATTATAAAATTGAAAATGAAAGCCTTTATCAATGCAAGATTAATTTATTATTATATTTTTTTACTTTAATCTTATTAATTTCGGAATAATAACCAGAGTTGACCAGTATTGTGTAATTTTTTTTTAATAAAAAAAAAAAATAAAATAAACAAACTTTTTTCCTTTTGTTTTTCTGGCAAAATGGTAACGCCATAACCAAAATCATGTTTTTCATTCTCTGCTTGTTCACGTCAACAACCTGGGGAAGTCTTTCAATAAAGACGAAACGTTGATGAACACATAAATAACATAGTTTGTGGCTTTCCTTTTTTAATTTTACACACACATATATATATATATATATATATATATATATATATATATATATATTTATAGTGTGTGTATTTAGGCAGCATTTTCTCATTTATGCAAACAATGTGAATAAATGTTCCATAGGTTTCACGAACGTTTTCGATTCTTCGTCGAATCATGTAAATCTCATTATAATAATAAAGCTAATTTACTATTCACTTTTCAATTCATCCACTTTGTGTATTCCCTAAATTAGTTCCAATCACCGAAATACCACATTCACTCTATGGGCTTAGAATATATCCAGGTGATTTTATATATTAAATATATATATATATATATACATATGTGTGTATATATTTAACATATATGTATGAATGTATATATTTAATATATATATATAATATATATATATATATATATTATATATATATATTATATATTATATATATATATATATATATATATATATATATATATATATATTTGTGTGTGTATTTAGACAGCATTTTCTCATTTATGCAAACATTGTTAAAAATAGCATAATTCGTCTGTTTAATTATACCTTTTTTATTTTTAACATTCTGATGGTCTTTTTTGTATTAAAATAAAAATAATAATAATAACTGTTCCATAGGTTTCACGAACGTTTTCGATTCTTCTGTCGAATCAGCCTCTGGTGTCAAAAGCAAATAAACAAAAAAGCTGAAGAAAGTACGAAAAACGTTCTCTGCGCGTTTCTCCGCCGTCTTTTTAAAATTCTTTTCTTTATCCAGCTTCTAAACTAGATGAATCCGGTAAGACCAAGAGACCACAAGAAAGATATCCTATAACATAGTTAACTGGTCAATTGGGGACAGGAAAATGTATGTTCTTCACTTCTTTACTAACTCAACGTTTGAGAAGTACGGAGGACTTAAGTTGTTGTTTTTTTTTTATTTACCTCTTCTCCATGAGGTTAGGCACAAGGCCAGTTTTATCTTACTCCCACAGGTAAGATGTGACCCAAGGTCGAGTCGGGAAAGTGGAGCTTGAAAAGCCAGCGCCCGAGAAGGTGAGCACTCTGGCCATTAACAATTGCCTGGGCAGCCCCGTCGGCATTCCCCGGTAGGGGTGCATCAGACAGTAAGCAATAAACTTACTCCTCCCCAAAGAAGGGAGGCAAAGCCTGGGAGGATAGACCTCCTAGAACTGCACAGGACAGGCGTGCAGTATCCATCGGAACAGATACTACACTTTGATCTTAGCCAAAAGGCCAAAAAAGGCCAAGAAGAGGTTTTATTTACTCCTCCCCAGGAGTTAGGCACAAGGCCAGTTTTATCTTACTTCCACAGGTAAGATGTGACCCAAGGTCGAGTCGGGAAAGTGGAGCTTGAAAAGCCAGCGCCCGAGAAGGTGAGCACTCTGGCCATTAACAATTGCCTGGGCAGCCCCGTCGGCATTTCCCGGTAGGGGCGCCTCAGGCAGTAAGCAATAAACTTACTCCTCCCCAAAGAAGGGAGGCAAAGCCTGGGAGGGTTGACCTTCTAGAACTGCACAGGACCGTCCCATAGACCGGCGTAAATCAAGCCCCTAAGGCCAAGACGATATCGGTCTATGGAGTGCAGTATCCATCGGAACAGAAACTACACTTTGTTTATTTACTCCTCGCGAAGTTAGGCACAAGGCCAGTTTTATCTTACTCCCACAAGTAAGATGTGACCCAAGATCGGGGCGAGCAAGTGGGGTTAAAAGCCTGCGCTCGAGAGGTGAGCACTCTGGCCATTTAAAAATTGCGTCGGCATTCCCCGGTAGGGGCGCCTCAGGACAGTAAGCAATAAACTTACTCCTCCCAAAGAGAGGAGGCGAAGCCTGCAGGGTGGACCTCCTAGAACTGCACAGGGCAGGCGTGCAGTATCCATCGGAACAGAAACTACACTTTGATCTTGGCCAAAAGGCCGAGAACCTCATATAGAATTCAAGTGTTAGCACCTGGAATGGGACCCCTTTGATTTCTGAGATTTTACATTACGGTAAAAAAAAAAAGGAAAAGAATAATTTTTTGAAGGATTTCCTAGCGCCGGACATGCTTTTTACTTTCAGTAAGTCGCATGAAAAACAAAACATGATTTGCTTTTCCACGAGGAATCCTGGCTGGCAAAGCAACCGACCGGAAACACATGTTTATGCTGACAACGCCTTTTCCAGGAAGAAAGGGGATGCTATCCACGCGAAAAATATGTGCGTAATCATCCGGCGCCATTTGCCGTCGCAAATTTAAGGTGCGTCACTTAAGTAACACTTCAGACACTTACTCAAATATTCCATAAGACTTTTCTACACAGAGGCTCCAGCGTTTCATCCCCGGGGGGATCTTCAGGCTAAAATGCCTAAATGCACTGTTGAAGTAAATACTGAAAATTGATACATACAATAATTATACTTCCTTATGACATTTTATGTGGCTACATGAAATACTAATATATATATATATATATATATATATATATATATATATATATATATATTTTATTTTTAAATACAGATTTTAATCAGACATGGACCAGTGGTTTCTGACAAGAAACGGGTTTAATTCCCGATTCCGTCTTCTTCAGCATAGTCTGAAATAGTAAATGATGGAATTTCTTCAAAAAACACTTATAACCGTTATGAAACGCTATGTACACAGAATTTTGAAATGGTGGACCGGCGAGACGCTTAGATCAGAAAAGGCCGTTAAATAAGAGATTCTATATTTAGAAGTGAAGAACGAGAAGGGGAGGAAGAAAGAAAGAAAGAAAGAAAATAGAGAATGAAAGAAAGAAAGGAGGGGAAAAATAAAATAAAATAAAATAAAATTAATAATAAAATATTATTTTTATATTTATATATATTATTTTTATATGTAGAAATAATTAAGGGTACGCAACTCTAATTAATTAAATTATCTGAAAAAGGGGAG
>OY744554.1:8138450-8157296 GCA_963556195.1 Sepiola atlantica | reverse complement strand
CATATATATATATATATATAGGGAGAGAGAGATAAATGTCTGTGTTATAAGTGTATATATATACAGATAGACAGATAACCATGTGTGTGTTTATATATATATATATATATGTGTGTGTGTATATATATGTGTATGCACATATATATGTGTGTGTTTATATATATATATATATATATATATATATATATACATGTGTTTGTATATATGTATGTGTTTGTATATATGTATGTGTATATATATATACATGTTTGTATATGTATATATACATGTTTGTATATGTATATATACATGTCTTAGTATATATATATATACATGTTTGTATATGTATATAAACATGTCTTAGTATATGTATATATACATGTTTCTATATATATATATGTGTGTGAGTATGTACATGTGTTTGTACATATATATATATATATATATATATATATATATATATATAAATGCATATATGTGTGTAAATACATGTGTTTGTATATGTATATATGTATATATATGTGTGTGTATATACATGTTTTTGTATTTATACATATATATATATATACATATGTATATATATATGTTTGTATATATATATACATGTGAGTATATATATACGTGTATATATATATAGGTACCTGTGTATATATATGTGTGTATATGTATACGTGTGTGGGTGTATATATATACATGTATATATATATGTGTAAATATATATATATATACGTGTGTGTCTATATATACATGTAAATATAAATATACGTATATATATACGTGTGTGTGTATATATACATGTATATATATGTTTATATATACGTGTGTGTGTATATATACATGTATATATATGTTTATATATACGTGTGTGTGTATATATACATGTATATATATATGTATATATATATATACGTGTGTGTGTGTATATATACATGTATATATATATACATATGTATATATATACTTGTGTGTCGGTATTTATACATGTATATATATGTATATATACGTCTGTGTGTATATATACATGTGTGTATATATATACATGTGTGTATATATATACGTGTGTATATATGTATATATATACGTGTGTATATATATATATATATATACATGTGTGTATATATATACGTGTGTATATGTGTATATATATACGTGTGTATATATATATATATATACGTGTGTATGTATATACGTGTGTATATATATGCATGTATATGTCTATATATATATGTGTGTGTATATATTTATATACGTGTGCGTATATATATACATGCGTGTATATATATATATACATGTGTGTGTATATATTTATATACGTGTGCGTATATATATACATGCGTGTGTATATATATATATATACATGTGTGTGTGTATGTATATATATATATACGTACCTGTGTTTATATATATTTGTGTATATATGTGTGTATGTATATATATGTATGTATATATATGCGCATGTTTATATATGTGTGTATGTATGTATATATATATATGTATATATATGCGCATTTTTATATATGTGTGTATGTATATATATATGTGTATATATATGCGCATTTTTATATATGTGTGTATGTATATATATATATATGTATATATATATGCGCATGTTTATATATGCGTATATATATGTCTGTATGTATATATATGAATTTTTATATATATATGTGTGTATATATATATGTGTGTATATATAGATGTATACATATATATATGTATACATATCTACATACATATATATGTGTATACATATATATATATATGTATACGTATATACATATATATATGTTTGTATACATATATATATGTATACATATATACATACATATATATATGTGTATACATATATATATGTATACATATATATATGTATACATATATACATACATATATGTGTATACATATATATATGTATACATATATACATACATATATGTGTATACATATATATATGTATACATATATACATACATATATGTGTATACATATATATATGTATACATATATACATACATATATGTGTATACATACATATATGTGTATACATATATATATGTATACATATATACATACATATATATGTGTATACATATATATATGTATACATATATACATACATATATATGTGTGTATATATATGTATACATATATATACATACATATGTATATGTGTTTATATATATATATATATATATATATATATATATATATATACATATATATATGTATACATATATATACATACATATGTATATGTGTTTATATATATATATATATATATATATATATATATATATATATATATTATATATATGTATATATATATGTATGTGTATATATATATACACACGAGTTTTTACCCTCGGCGCATACAGGTGACTGAGTTGAGTTGTTACGGAAAAAAAGTCCATCCATTTTAAAATCGGCCGTTTGTTGTTGCAGACGGACATTTTTTTAGAGTCGGAAGGCAGAAAAGGAAAGAAAAAAGAGTGAAAAAAAAAAAATAAAAATCATTTTCTGTGTTCGTCTTTTCTATTCTTTTCCACCACTTAAATAACAATTAAAAAAAAAAAAGTGGTTTAAAAAATTACTGCTAAAAACATTTGGCCAGAAGAAAACTCGACGTGGATATCAAACGGCATTTTTTATTTACTCATTTGATGATTGAAGAATTAGACTATCTATTCTTAAAAAAAAAAAAGGATATAAAAACACAAAATCGTAAGTAATGATTTTTTTATTTTAATATTTTTTATTGTTTTTGCTTTTATCATTTATTGTTTTAATATTTCTACAATATTATTTCATACTAAATAAATGTTTTGTTTTTTTTTTTCACATTTTTTTTTTACTTTATATTTCTGATTTTTTTCGATGGGTATTGATAATTTATATAATTTTGGTTATTCTGATGATAACACTCAAGATTAGAAATGTAGTCCAAAGAACCAAAATTATACAAACTTTTTTATTCATGTTTTATCATTCATAGCATTTTCGTAAGTCTGCCAGGCTAGAAGTTGAAATAGTATTTTCGACGCTGTGACACGTTCAAGTTTGAAATAGTATTTCCACAAGTCTGTCACGCTAAAGTTGTAAATAGTATTTTCGACACTCTGACCCGCTAAAGTTCTAAATAGTATTTTCGACGCTCTGACCAGCTAAATTTTGAAATAGTATTTTCGACACTCTGACCCGCTGAAGTTGTAAATAGTATTTTCGACACTCTGACCCGCTAAAGTTGTAAATAGTATTTTCGACACTCTGACCCGCTAAAGTTTGAAATAGTATTTTCGACACTCTGACCCGCTAAAATTGTAAATAGTATTTTCGACACTCTGGCACGCTAAAGTTGTAAATAGTATTTTCGACACTCTGACCCGCTAAAGTTTGAAATAGTATTTTCGACACTCTGACCCGCTAAAATTGTAAATAGTATTTTCGACACTCTGGCACGCTAAAATTGTAAATAGTATTTTCGACACTCTGGCACGCTAAAGTTGTAAATAGTATTTTCGACACTCTGGCACGCTATAGTTGTAAATAGTATTTTCGACACTCTGACCCGCTAAAGTTGTAAAAAGTATTTTCGACACTCTGATCCGCTAAAGTTGTAAATAGTATTTTCGACTCTGTGGCACGCTAAAGTTGTAAATAGTATTTTCGACGCTCTGACCCGCTAAAGTTGTAAATAGTATTTTCGACACTCTGGCACGCTAAAGTTGTAAATAGTATTTTCGACGCTCTGACCAGCTAAAAGAGTAAATAGTATTTTCGACACTCTGACCCGCTAAAGTTTGAAATAGTATTTTCGACACTCTCACCCGCTAAAGTTTGAAATAGTATTTTCGACACTCTCACCCGCAAAAGTTTTAAATAGTATTTTCGACACTCTCACCCGCTAAAGTTTGAAATAGTATTTTCGACACTCTCACCCGCTAAAGTTTGAAATAGTATTTTCGACACTATCACCCGCTAAAGTTGTAAATAGTATTTTCGACACTCTCACCCGCTAAAGTTTTTAATAGTATTTTCGACACTCTCACCCGCTAAAGTTTTAAATAGTATTTTCGACACTCTCACCCGCTAAAGTTTGAAATAGTATTTTCGACACTCTCACCCGCTAAAGTTTTAAATAGTATTTTCGACACTCTCACCCGCTAAAGTTTGAAATAAAATTTTCGTCGGTCTGTTACACTGAAACTTAAAATTACAAAACGCGCGGATCATACGACCTTATCTTTAAAATAACCATTTCTTGTTTTCATATGAGATCAACTGGCTGGTGTTCAGTCGATACTGTCTCGGCTCGGCGGACCGTGTTCGAATTCAGTCGAAGGTATTGCTCAACTTTCTTAATAAGCTAGCAACCTTGTCGTGGTCCCCCCTGTGAGCACCATGTTCGAATGCAAACACTTCAATGACTCCCATTCTAACGAGAGGGTTGGGTTTTTTTCATTTTTTTTTTTCATTATTCGTGGAAATTCATCTTTGATTTTAGTTGTCACTATTTACTTGCCTCCCCACGAGGGCAGAGTGAGACACATGGCCGGTTTTTGATGCAAGGAAAATCCAGTTCCCCAAAACGGGACATTCTGGATTGGGATAAAAATAAAAATTAGCTCAGTCAAGAAGGATGTCTCCTTCACTGACCGTGAACAGGAAAGAACAGATATTACACTTTGAATTATTTATTTACAAAAAATATAAAAATTGCAATTTAAATTTTGAAAAAAAAAAATAGGCACAAGGCTATCAAAAGTGTGGGGCAACGGGATTCGTTGGTAATCCTTTGTCTGTTCTATTTATCTAACCTAATCTTGCTAGAATCATTGCAGTCGCCAAAATACCACATTTACTCTAGGGGAGGGGGGAGCATCTTAATTAAAATATCCCTAATGTGGTAAAAAAACAAAAAAAAACAACGATGGCCAAGAATCTGGGCGTGTTCATGGTTACAAAAAAGGGGAGCAGGTGATAATGTACATACTAATTGTAGGAAAAATGTTGCATTGCCCCTATTTATTTGCCTCCCTACGAGGGCAGAGTTGGATACAAATATTGTCTCGTGTGCATTCATATGACGGCGCCTCGCATCTTATCTGAAAAGAGGAGGTAACGCCTGGGAGGATAACCTCTTCAAACAAGACAGCGACTACACTTTGATCCTAGGCAAGAGCTAACTTAAATTTTTTTTTTTTTAACTGCCCCAATTTACTTGCATCCCCACAAGTACAGAGTTAGACACAAGGTCGGTGTTTAATGTGGATAAAATCCAGCTCCCCAAAAAGAGGAACTCTGGAATGGGACAAATTTTTTTAATTTCCTCAGTCTAGAAAGAGTTCTCTTTCACTGACCGAGGACAGAATAAACAAGCCGCGCGTGTGTGGTCCCCCTCTGTATGTGACTCGATGTGGCGAGGGTAAAATGCAATAAATTTGGGCAATTTGGGGCATTTTTGACCACCCTTTGACCCCCTGGGGGCGCGAACCAGAATTTTTCTGAGGTCAATGATGCTCATTTTATATCCAGAACAATTGCCTCTACATTTTGGCCAAGTTTCAGAAAAATTGAATCGATGGAACAAACGTTATGGGAGAAAAGGATCATTTTTTGCCATTTTAGGGGCTTTTGACCCCCTGGGGGCGCGAACCAGATTTTTTCCAAGGTCAGCGATACTTATTTTCTATTAGGAACAATTGCCTCCACATTTTGCCCAAGTTTCAGAGAAATTGAATGAATGGATGAAAAGTTACGGGGAAAAAAATGTCATTTTTTTGCCATTTCGGGGCCTTTTGAACCCCCTGGGGGTCTAACCAGATTTTTTTTTCAAAAATCGGAGAATGTCACTTTCTAACCTGACCAAAGTTACAACTTCATGCAAAATTTCAGTGTAATTCAATGGATGGTTGCGGAGAAAAATCCGGACGGACGGACGGACGGACGGACGGACGGACATGCCTCAAAACATAAGTCCCACGATTTTATAAATCGGGGGACCAATAAAGTGTACTGAACAGATACTACACTTTTTTCCAACCCAAAACGCTTATGAAAAGTGTCGATTTTTATGTGCTTACGTAACTCTGCGAAGAACGTTGTTCGTCAGTTACCCGCTTAAAAATGAATTGTTCCCAAATCGAATCCTGTTGTCCCGTCGACTTAAACAGATTTAAAAGCCTAATCTGTGCATTTCTATTTTATTTTAATGTAATTTTAAGAGAAAACTAATTGTGCATATTTAAATAAATAAATTGAAAATTGTGACGTTCGTTTTATTTATCCTTCACTCGACAATAAAAAAGCAATTTACTGCAGCGACAAAGGCAATTAACACCTCCTACACCGACGATAGCATAAGCATGAAACACTGGTGTCTGTAAGTAATAATAATAATAATAAATATCCTTTAAAAGAAAAACATTGTTATCGATCACTTAAACACAAGGATAGGACCTCTTGGAGAATTTTAAAAAAATAAGCAGTCACACTAGGCGTAAAGCGATGTTCCGGCCTCTGCTGTTGAACACTATCTGACTTAGCTTGCTGTATATGTCCGCTGATTTAGCATTTATAGAGTTTAAAGTCGTTTCATTTCTATGTTAAGTGATGTTCACCTAGGAGTTTAAAATCAGGCTGCAGAGTCATAAGTTACTTTGCAACTGGGTTCGAATCCTCAGACCGGCAGTAATTAGCATCCCCATAACTGAAGATTGCATAAGCATGAAACACTGATGTCTGTAGGTAATAATAATAAATATTTATTTGATAAAAAATTGTATATATATATATATATATATATATATATATATATATATATATATGGGAAGAGAAGGATGAAAGTAATCCGACGTGATGGGAAAATGAAAAAGGAAAACCAAAAAATGGATGTTTTTTATGTGTACATCAACGTTTCGTCTTTATTTATAAGACTTCATCAGGATGATAAAATAGAGAAAAAATGTCATGCAAGCACAGATACATGTAGGGTAGACATATTGGGAAAAATAGAATGAAATAGTGGCCAACTGCTGGGTGGACGTCCGTATTTGTTGGAGAAATAGAAATGAATGTAGAAAAGAATGAGTGGGGAAAAATGGAAGGATGGGGTGAGCCAGGACTACTGTGGCTGGTGGTAAGAGAAAGAGGTGGGGGATGAGCAGGGGTAAAGTGGATGGCAGAAGTGGTTGGCCACTATTTCATTCTATTTTTCCCAATATGTCTACCCTACATGTATCTGTGCTTGCATGACATTTTTTCTCTATTTTATCATCCTGATGAAGTCTTATAAATAAAGACGAAACGTTGATGTACACATAAAAAACATCCATTTTTTGGTTTTCCTTTTTCATTTTCCCATATATATATATATATATATATATATATATATATATATGTAATTATATATATATGAGGAATAAAAGAAACAATGTTTCAGACAAAATGTAAAAATAAAAATGGAATAAAGGATAAGCAAATCAACAACTAGCAAAAAATAAACTCAAAAACACATATTGAAAAGTTCTACTAAAATATTTCGATTGTTAAAATACAATCATCATCAATTGGTAGCAGAACGTTAATTAAAAACAGAAAAGTTTTCAAATTTATACAAAGAACGCAATTTGGAAAAAATATTCACGTGTAATAAACAGTAGAAAGGGAGAAAGAAAGAAATATTGAAAAAGAAAAAGAAAGAATTAAAAACTCAGCAGTTAGCATATAAACGCCGACTGGAAACGCTGTAAGTTAATAATGTGGGGAAGGAAGATTAATAGTAATTTAAAATGAATGATAACAAGGAATTAAACAAATAAGGAGGGGAAGGAGAGGGAGGAGGAAAAAAGAATTAAAGTTATAAAAGTTATCCGTTATCATATTGATTTAGGTTCATTTCGATTAGAATCGATCTGGCAGAGGATGAAGAAATATTATAGAATCCTGGTCTTTGAATAATTTTTTTAGTTTATTTTTGCTAGTTGTTGATTTGCTTATCTTTTATTCCATTTTTATTTTACATATATATATATATATATATATATATATATATTGTTTCTTATTTTTTTGTGATTATTCATGCAAAAAAAATTTTTTTAAGTAAGTTAGATACAACAAAACTTCTTTCTTTTAATATTTTTCCAAATATACCACATCTAACATGTACAATGTGTGTGATAGTGCCCTGTTGTTTCTACATATGGGATTGATAAGCACTTTCCCTGTGACAATATCACAGGTAAAGTAAGCCTGGGCCTGGTGTTGCTACATACACAAAAAAAAAACATGAAAGAAATGACACCAAACAAATATAAAGGGCATGTCGCGCAGAAGAAAGATCTGAGCGACATGATCGGCAGGGGATACTTAGATAGCCAACATAAGGGAACCTGGTCGGCATCCTGCGAATATCGGTCTTTCTTATTTCAAACCAAATACATGTAAATGAATATAAACATGGCAAGCCAAAGATCACGTAGAAACTGACATAGACAACAAAAGAAATTAGTAATAATCATGATTCAATAGAATAATAATGTATTCAAATTTATTTTTATGAGCAAAGAAGAGGAGGCTTAATCTTAATAATAACTGATTATAACAAAGAAAATAAAAAGAATAATCACGTTTGAAAATTTTATTTTATGAGCGACGAAAAGGAGGCTTAATCTTAATAATAATAATCTAATAAAATAAATTCAAACTTTTAGCCGTACACAGAATATCGTCGCCATTATCATGATAAGGAGATTATTCCTTTTTTTTTCGCGTTTAAACAAAAATAAAATGTTGATTTCTGTCCAAAAAGGCGGCGATATTCCGAGTACGGCTAAAAGTTGAATTTATCTAAAAAAAAAAAAAAAAAAATTTTAACTGCTGGATGAATTTCCGTAAATTTTGCTGAACAGTATTTATTTTCCCCTCACAAGTAAGTACATCAAAAAAGGTTTTGCGCTATTTTGTTTTTAATGACATCCATATATTTATATATGCGTAACCATGGAGAAGCATAAAAAATAATACTAATACCCCCAGGTAGCGCCGGGTAGCCTTGCTAGTTCTTACCAATTTACGTGATTGAAATAGGAATTAATCGCAATAAAAATGAAACTAAATCCAAAAGTTGATTTTTTTTTCTTTTTAGGAAATTAAAAGAATCAAAACAAAAAATAAAATGTTCGTGAAATTTTTTTTAGATGAGAATTGATAATTTGGATTGTTTGGATGATTCGGACTACTATTCTCATCTTGAAGATTATTCTTATAACCTTCAACGGTAAATGATGAGATCGCCGTCCTAACCAGTTTTTTTTTTTTTCAAATATTATAATAAAAAGTGTGGGTGTAGGGTGGGGGGGGAAGTAAAACAGGATTAAATGTCTAATTCTTCGAGCGAATTATTCTTTTCCTTGGCCTTTTGGCTAAGATCAAAGTGTAGTATCTGTTCCGATCGATACTACACCCCATAAACTGGTATTGTCTTGGCCTTCGGGGCTTGATTTACGCTGGTCTATGGGTTGGTCCTGTGCAGTTCTAGGAGGTGCACCCTCCCAGGCTTCGCCTCCCCTCTTTGGGGAGGAGTAAGTTTATTGCTTACTGCCTGAGGCGCCCCTACCGGGGAATGCCGACGGGACTGCCAAGGCAATTTTTAATGGCCAGAGTGCTCACCTTCTCGGGCGCTGGCTTTTCTAAACCGTACTTTCCCGACCCGAACTTGGGTCACATCTTACCTTGTGGGAGTAAGATAAAACTGGCCTTGTGCCTAACTTTCTGGAGAGTAGGTAAATAAATATACTATATCTTCTTGAAGTGTACGTGTGTGTTGTGCGTGTGTGTGCACGTGAGTGTCTGTGTGTGCATGCCTGTGTGTGCGTGTGTATATGTGTTTGTTTGCGTGTGTATGTGTGTGTGCGTGTGTGTGTGTTCCGCTGTGCGTGCGTGCGTGCGTGCGTGCGTGATTGCCACAAATAAAGCAGAACTAAATAATTTGTCCAAGGTCGATTCTATTTTTACTTCACCTATTACGTGACCCGTGACCCGTGACCCGTTGAAACCCAAAAGAAACAGGTGCGTGCGCTTCCTACCCGTAGGAGATGGCGTTTC
Organism: Sepiola atlantica; assembly: GCA_963556195.1. Lineage (NCBI taxonomy): Eukaryota > Metazoa > Mollusca > Cephalopoda > Sepiida > Sepiolidae > Sepiola > Sepiola atlantica. The sequence continues at coordinate 8,147,216 of OY744554.1, read as the reverse complement.
ATGAGTTGAATTTGTACTCTGTCAAGAAAGGAAAGAGTGTTCTGTGCGACACCTCCCCTCATGTGGTAGCAGCACCTCCCCATCTTTTTCATCTTCTTCTTCTTCTTCTTCTTTTCTACGTCTTTTTTTCTACTTCTTTTTTTTCTTCTTCTTCTTCTTCCTTTCTTTGTTTGTTTCTTCCATTTCTTATTATTCTCCTTTTCTACGTTTTTGGAGCTCAGTCGAGCACCTTCCATGGAAATAACGATAGAGCAGAGAGAGACTAGCAACGTATATTCTGTGAGAAAAGCTATAAAGAAGAAGAAAGTTCTTTGCAGTTGTGGTAATAAGACGAGTTCTTGCTGTGAATGTCTTACAAGGAGTTACCAGAGATTGGAGCTCAGTCGAGCAACTTCCATAGAAATAACGATAGAGTAGAGAGAGACTAGCAACGTCTCTTCTGTACGAAAGAATATATAAGGAAGAAGAAAGTTATTTGCAGTTGTGGTAATACGACGAGTTCTTGCTGTGAATGTCTTACAAGGATGAACCAGAGATTGGACCTCAGTCGAGCACCTTCCATAGAAATAACAATAGAGTAGAGAGAGACTAGCAACGTCTCTTCTGTGAGAAAAGAGCTATAAGGAAGAAAAGAGATCATCTTCCACTAGATTTCGAAGTTTATTTCGTACTCTCACAAGACAAGAACGAATGCGTTGAGCGGCACCTCCTCAGATGTGGCAAAAAAATAATCCATCTTTGACCGAAACGGACTCTTATACAAATAACAAAGTACTTTACCATCTTACTCACAGAAATGTGTGGGTTCTATTTTTTTATTTTTATTTATTTTACTTCAGTGTAAATTCTCATAAATCAAGGGGTCTCTTCCTGGAGCTAACACTCGATCCCTATATGAGATACATAGCTATCCGAGTGTCCCATTAAATGGAATATGCTCCCACAAACTCGAAGCAGACTTACCCGACAAGCAGCAAAATCCCACCCCTTCATCGTAGAGGTCTCCAGATGCCGAAAAGCCTACTCTTCCCTCGATCTGCTAGACTTTGGAATTCCCTCCCTGTTCCCCGCTTCCCTGACTGTACTAACTGCAGAAATTTAAATGTAATGTGAATAGACAGCTCGCTGTTCAACTCCCTACTTGAAATACTCCTGTAGCCCCTTGTGTGTGTCCATATTAGTTGGCAATGTGCCTTATTCGGGTAAATATGAGTAAAAAAATATGTGTGTGTGTTTGTGTACATATATGTGTGTGTCTGTATTTGTTCTCTAATGAAAACTAATATGGACACACACACACACATACATACATACATACACACATACATACATACACACATACATATATATATATATATATATATATATATATATATATATATATATGTATGTGTGAATGGTTTTTTATTCAAATATGTACAAAGTCTGCTACACTGGCATGTCGATGTTATCGATCTACAGCTATCAAGAGCTTCTTTTTGCTTAGCTCCATTCTTCCTGGATTTCACCGAAAGGGTTGGATCACAAAAAAAAACCTTCTGCCTGATGAGACCTCAGCTCTTGATAACTGTAGATCGATAACATCGATATGCCAGTGTAGCAGACTTTGTACATGTTTGAATAAAAAAAACATTCACAATATAGCTCTATATTTTTATTGAGCACTCTTTTATAAGCCCGGTTTGATTCCCTTTGGATTTCTACCCTATATATATATATATATATGGTTCTTGGGTGTAGTGTTTGGATAGTATTATTATTATTATTATTATTATTATTATTATTATTATTATTATAATTAATGTTATTTGATATGCAACTAACCATATCACACGGTAGTCTTAAGGGTAATATATTATTTTTATTATTATTATTATTAATATTGTTATTATAATTATTGCTATTATTATTTATTTATGTATATATTAGTGAAATTTAAGCTGAATTATTTCTACACTTGATTATTGGGAAATTGTCGTTTGATCAGTACCACTGGAGAGCCATGAATATTATAACTCATGGACGGCGGCACCGGGGGGGGGGGGCAGGGGTCTCGACCCCCCCCCACACACACACACACTTTTTTACTTGCCCCCCCCCACTTTACGGTCATCAATAATGAAGTTTTATATGCATGTGTTTAACCGGGCCTCCCCCGCACCACACTTTTTAGGAGAGCCCCCCCCCACACACACACACTTTTATAACTGTCCCGCCGGTCCTGTAACTGTCCTGTTTTTAACTCTCTGAAACAGTAAGATGGTACACAGCTGATGATCCCCGTTTTAATATTTCACGCTTAAGTTAAGGTCCCCTGTTTTTGTTTCACTGTTAGATACTTAAATTCTTTTTTTTATTTATGAATTTTCCAACGAATGTTAAGTCTGCGATATTTTAGATTTACTTAGTTTCTCTGGGAATTTAAACTGCATTTTCCTTTTTTTTCTTTTGTTTAAAATGACTCAAAGGTTCTTTAGACTATATATATATATATATATATATATATATATATATATATATATAACGTAAAATATAATAACACGAAATTACATGATTGTCGATGCAATAATTTATTTCAACCTAGCGGTTTTATTCAAGCATCAAATTAGACAATCATGTAATTTCGTGTTATTATATTTTACGTTATTCTTGCTCTGTTTACCACATTGAGCTCTCTTACCCGGATTTCTTCCTGGAATTATTCCATTATAACACAAATATATATATATATAATATTTGTGTGTGTGTGGTTTTTTGTTTTATTTTACTTCAGTCGGGGCTAACACTTGATCTCTATATGAGATACATAGAAATTCAAATGTTCTATTAAAGTTCTCTTTTATCTGTCAAACGTTGAGTTAGTAAAGAAGTTAAGAATATTAACTTTCCTCTCATCAATTGACCAGTTAACTATGTTATAGTATATCTTCATTGTGGTCTCTTGGTCTTATCGGATTCCAGGACAAGAATTCATCTAGTCTGGTGGAGTATCCAGCTTAATGCTGTTACTAGAGGCAACATGACTTGGGGGGAAAGTGCACCATTCCTCGTATGAGCCAGTGTGGGGTTAACCATACCGAGAGAATCTTATTTAGGCTTCGAATACTATGTTATTTTGAATATTTAGTCAGGGTTTACTTGTAGGGGTAGGTATCCGTATGCCAGGTTGTCCTGACAAACCCCTGTGCAAAGAGATACCTCGGATACTCGAGGACAGCGTCTAGTAAGCATTCAAATTATCTTTTTTTTATCATTTTAATTTAGTTTATCTAAAGAGATCAAGATACCCCTCTTGAGGCTAACACTTGATTTCCCTATGAATAAAATTTATATCCGAGGGCTCTCTTAAGGATAGCTGTTGCTCCTTTTAGGGCTGCTATCTGTACTTCCCTACAGTTTGGTCTTTCCGGGATTGTTTCTAAGTATTTTCTTAGATTTTTTTTTTCACTAGACCAGTTGCCCCCACTACAACCGGTATTATTTTTATTTCGTCGAGGGGCCATGTTATTTTAAAATCATTCTTGAGGTGTTGGTATTTTGTTATTTTTTCCCGTTCGGCTCTATTGAGGCCGTAGTCGTTTGGGACGGTTACGTCAATGATGAGAGCAGTTTTTTTCTGGTTTGTTCCAGATGACAATGTGTGTGTGTGTGTGTGTGTGTGTGTGTGTGTGTGTGTGTGTGTGTGTGTGTGTGTGTGTGTGTGTGATGGCGTCATTTTGTCACAGTGCAAAGAAACAAGTGCGTCTATATATATACGTAGGCGATGACTAGTACAGCCTATTTTTACCGATTGGATTTCTTTTCTTTCCTTTTTTTTATTTCTTTTTCTTTTTATTTCTTTTTTAACCATATCGGATTGACATATATCCCAATCCTATATATCTATTACACAACACACAAGCCACACCCCCAAAACAAAATCTATTAACGCAATTACATTTTCGTGCAAACGGATGCTCCCGGTGAGATATTGACAAAAAAAAAAAAGCGAAAATAACTCAAACCATTCATTTTTGGCGCCCAAAAGTAAATTTACTCTTTGATCCGGTCGTCAAGCATACAAAGATCAGAATTTCAACGTTGCCGACACAGAGGAACAAGATAGTTGAGGCAGAAACAAGACAGTTCGCTAAACAGACATTACGCTCAACTCCCTCTCCTTTCGAAGCAGAGGAAACGAATGACTACTCAACGCACTCTCATAGAAGTTCACACATATTTACACATTGACAAAGGCCGCATACGCACAATGTCTACAATGCGTCCTGAACTCACACACTCTGTCACACACATATTCACATCGACAAAATCTGTCTCTAAAAGACAGTAAAAAAAACTAATACAACCCATCCATGTGTTGTTGGTGTTGTTTCATTTCTTTATAAATAGTTTTTCAAAAAAGACTTACCTCATCGCTGTAAACCCCCGGACTTAGGGTTAGTTATAGGGTAAGCCTTTTTATTACTATCTTTTAAGTCTGAAATTAGCGACCACCTCCCCAAAAAAAATCGACCGCCATTTTTTTTATTTACCCGTGCTTTACGATAACAAATTTATAGATAATAAATCTTACAATCAGTTTCCTCACTTATACAGGTCGGTAGAAAATTAAATTTTCCTGCGTGTTGGTTAAAGTTATTTGTTGTATATTTTGATTATTTTCGATTTATCGATTGTTAACTATACTGCACGAATGCCTTAATTTTTATTGACAACTTGTTAAGGTAATTAAAATGAAGAGTTGTAAAAAAAATTAGGGTTCAAAGTGAAAGAAGTTGTTTAATCTGTAAGGAGAAATTGAGAACACATGTTAATTTCGATACGAAAGTATTCATTGACAACTCGAGACCATGAAAGATAAAGCGTTCGCTAAGAATGAGAGTTCAAAGAGGCCAATAAACGTTCCGAGTGAAAGAAGGTGTTTTATTTGTAGGGAGAAATTAAGAACATGTGTTTATTTCGGCTGTCGGCGTGTGCGTTTACGTCTGTGTAAATGGGATAGGCATTCAGGTGTGTGTGTGTGTGTGTTTGTTTATTTGTGTGTCGGAGAGAGTGTATGTACTAAACTGTGTGCATGTGGCGTCGCTGGTGTACAGTAGTGCGTATGTGCTACTTGCCGAATGTGTCGTACACACGTGGTTTGTCTTTGAAGGAAAAGGAAGAAAGGCGTGTGCTTGGGGTTTTATAGTATGCGTTGCAATTCTAAATGAATATACTTGCATCTGTGATTGGCTGAAATGAATTTCTGACCGGAGAGTCGATACGTAAAAACAACATTCGTTGCCGCCGCTGTTACTAACCATAGGTTATCAGACGTACCCGTGACCCGTTGGGTCAGAACAGCTACCATTATTTATTTAACTTTGTTTTAATTCATAAATTGATAAACTGAGTTACATATCTGTTATGACTAGTGATGGGACGATTCCAATATTTTTCCCGATTCCGATACAATTACCGATTCTGTTCGAAATTCTAGATTCCGATAAAATTACCGATTCTATTCTAAATTCCCGATTCCGATACAATTACCGATTCTATTCTAAATTCCCGATTCCGATACAATTACCGATTCTATTCCAAATTCCCGATTCCGATACAATTGCCGATTCTATTCTAAATTCCCGATACGATACAATTACCGATTCTGTTCTAAATTCCCGATTCCGATACAATTACCGATTCTGTTCTAAATTCCCGATTCCGATACAATTACCGATTCTGTTCTAAATTCCAGAGTCCAATATCTTTACCGATTCTGTTCTAAATTCCCGATTCCGATACAATTACCGATTCTATTCTAAATTCCCGATTCCGATACAATTACCGATTCTATTCCAAATTCCCGATTCCGATACAATTACCGATTCTATTCCAAATTCCCGATTCCGATACAATTGCCGATTCTATTCTAAATTCCCGATACGATACAATTACCGATTCTATTCCAAATTCCCGATTCCGATACAATTACCGATTCTGTTCTAAATTCCCGATTCCGATACAATTACCGATTCTGTTCTAAATTCCAGAGTCCAATACAATTACCGATTCTGTTCTAAATTCCCGATTCCGATAGAATTACTGATTCTGTTCAAAATTCCCAAGTCCAATACAATTACTGATTCTGTTGTAAATTCCCGATTCCGATACAATTCCCGATTCCGATACAATTACCGATTCTTTTCTAAATTCCCGATTCCGATACAATTACCGATTCTTTTCTAAATTCCCGATTCCGATACAATTACCGATTTTATTCTAAATTCCCGATTCCGATACAATTACCGATTTTATTCTAAATTCCCGATTCCGATACAATTAGTGATTCTGTTCTAATTTCCCGATTCCGATACAATTACCGATTTTATTCTAAATTCCCGATTCCGATACAATTAGTGATTCTGTTCTAAATTCCCGAATCCGATACAGGTATCTATTCCGATTCTAAAATCGCTTAATCGCCTTTTAAGTCGATTAGTCGATGTTAGTAGAATTTCATTTGGGGGGGGGGGTTATATAGCGGAGAGTCATCATTTTAAATGTCGATATAATTGTTCTTTTTAATTTCACAAACTTCTAAAAGTTTTCCCTTTTTTTGTATCCAAGATTTTGATAAACTCATTGTGAGATTTTTATCTATATCTTTCACTTGTGCCATTTTTTTTTTAATTTATCTACTCGTGCCATTTTCATCTGTTCTATTTTACCGGACCATTTTGTTTTCGGCGCCATTTTTTCCAAAATTCGTTATTGTGATTTATAAATTAAAATTTTACTGGTAGTTTTAAAATCAATTAATATTTGTCATTTTGTCATCAGGAGCAGCAATGAAAAATTATGTTTAAAAAAGAAAATCAAAATCATTTGGAAATCAGAAATTAAGTTTAAACTTTTCCGATTTCGAATAATCGTCCCAACACTAGTTAAGACATTCTTCCTGCAGAGGGGGAGGGAGGAAAGTAGAGAGAGAGAGAGAATATATATACAGAGAGAGAGAGAGAGAAAGAAGAGAGAGAAAGAGAGAGAGAAAGAGAGAGAGAGAAAGAAGGAAAAAGAGACAGAGAGAGAGAAAGAAAGAGAGATAGACAGAGAGACAGAGAGTGAGAAAGAAAGAGAGAGAAAGAGGGAGAGAGAATATATACAGAGAGAGAGAGAGAATATATACAGAGAGAGAGAGAGAGAAAGAAAGAGACAGAGAGAGAAAGAAAGAGAGAAAGAAAGAGAGAGAAAGAAGGAAAGAGAGACAGAGAGAGAGAAAGAGAGATAGACAGAGAGAGAGACAGAGAGTGAGAAAGAAAGAGATAGACACAGAGAGAGACACACACCGAGAGAGAAAGAAAGACAGAGAGAGAGAGAGAGAGAAAGAAAGAAAGAATGAGAAAGTAAGAGAGAGCGAAAGAGAGAGAAAGAGAAAGAAAGAAAGAGAGAGAGAGAAGAGACATTTATAGGTGATTTTATTTAAATCTCCCTCCCACAACGGTAAGATGTGACACAAGGTCGGGAAAGTTGGATTGAAAAGTCAGCGCCCTAGTCAGTCGAGCATTCTAGCCTACAAAAAAATGCCTGAGATAGATAGATAGATAGATAGATATGAAAAGATAGATAGATAGATATGAAAAGATAGATAGATATGAAAAGATAGACAGATAGATATGAAAAGATAGATAGATAGATATGAAAAGATAGATAGATAGATATGAAAAGATAGATAGATAGATAGATAGATATGAAAAGATAGATAGATAGATATGAAAAGATAGATAGATAGATAGATATGAAAAGATAGATAGATAGATATGAAAAGATAGATAGATAGATAGATATGAAAAGATAGATAGATAGATATGAAAAGATAGATAGATAGATAGATATGAAAAGATAGATAGATATGAAAAGATAGATAGATAGATAGATAGATATGAAAAGATAGATAGATAGATATGAAAAGATAGATAGATAGATATGAAAAGATAGATAGATAGATAGATATGAAAAGATAGATAGATAGATAGATATGAAAAGATAGATAGATAGATAGATATGAAAAGATAGATAGATAGATAGATATGAAAAGATAGATAGATAGATAGATAGATATGAAAAGATAGATAGATAGATATGAAAAGATAGATAGATAGATATGAAAAGATAGATAGATAGATAGATATGAAAAGATAGATAGATAGATAGATATGAAAAGATAGATAGATATGAAAAGATAGATAGATATGAAAAGATAGATAGATAGATATATATTAAAAGATAGATAGATAGATATTAAAAGATAGATAGATAGATATTAAAAGATAGATAGATAGATATTAAAAGATAGATAGATAGATATTAAAAGATAGATAGATATGAAAAGATAGATAGATAGATAGATATGAAAAGATATTAGATAGATAGATATTAAAAGATAGATAGATAGATATGAAAAGATAGATAGATATGAAAAGATAGATAGATATTAAAAGATAGATAGATAGATATTAAAAGATAGATAGATAGATATTAAAAGATAGATAGATAGATATGAAAAGATAGATAGATAGATATGAAAAGATAGATAGATAGATATGAAAAGATAGATAGATATATATTAAAAGATAGATAGATTGATATTAAAAGATAGATAGATAGATATTAAAAGATAGATAGATAGATATTAAAAGATAGATAGATAGATAGATAGATAGATATTAAAAGATAGATAGATAGATAGATATTAAAAGATAGATAGATAGATAGATATTAAAAGAT
>OY744554.1:8126842-8128250 GCA_963556195.1 Sepiola atlantica | reverse complement strand
CCATATCCGGGCCATTCTATCTTTTTAAAGGCAGTTAACCTAATTTTTTAACACTAACCCTAAGTACGTGTTACAAGGCCGTAAACACACGTGTCACCTAAAAAAAGTATAACGTCCCCCCCTCCTAAGCAAAACTATTTAAATAGATGAGTACAATTTTATTTTAAGACTAAGAGAGAGAGAGGGAAAGAGAAAGAGAGAGAGAAAGAGAGAGAGAGAAAGAAATGGGAGAGAAAGAGAGAGAGAGAAAGAAAGGGAGAGAAAGGGAAAAGGAAAAAGAGAGAGAGAGAAAAAGAGAGAGAGAGAGAGCTAATATTCTAGATTAATACCCTCCACTGAAAAAACAATTATATTCTGCTTTTTTAAGTGATTACGTGTGAACACCCTAAAAAACTTGGCGGGAAGAAAACAAAAGGCAATAAAAATAATCATTTAGAATTTCAACTGGGTGATCAGTTTTGCATATAAATTTAATGTAAAATGACCCCAACCCGCAATTCTTTGCCGTACTAGCATTTGAGGTGAGTTAACCAATTTTTTTATTGGTAAGTTTTTCTTGTGGGGGACATTCAGCTCCCCAAAAAGGGGCACTCTGGATTGGGACAAAATAAAAATTGCCTTAGTCTAGAAGGATTTTTTTAGTAAGGAGGAGAGAAAAGATGTAGTGTAGTATCAGTCAAAGGTTAAACAGAAAACAGTAGACAGATAAAACTAACATGAAACTACGGTGATACCAATATTTGTAAGAGCACCAGGAACAGTTCTGAAAATTTTCGTTTTCACTTTTTTCTTCTTCTTTTTCTCATCTATACGCTTTTTTTTCTTATTTCCTTTTTCTTTTTTCTTTCTGTTCTTCCTCAGCATTTTCCAATTTTATTTCTTTTATTTCTTTTATTTCTTTTATTTATTTCAATTTTTCTTTTATTTCTTTTATTTATTTCAATTTTTCTCTTTCAATTTTTATTTCTTTTCTTTCTTTTATTTCTTTTATTTCTTTCAATTTTTATTTCTTTTATTTCTTTTATTTCTTTCAATTTTTCTCTTTCAATTTTTCTTACTTTTATTTCTTTTATTTCTTTTATTTCTTTCAATTTTTCTCTTTCAATTTTTATTTCTTTTCTTTCTTTTATTTCTTTTATTTCTTTCAATTTTTATTTCTTTTATTTCTTTTATTTCTTTCAATTTTTCTCTTTCAATTTTTCTTACTTTTTATTTCTTTTATTTCTTTTATTTCTTTCAATTTTTCTCTTTCAATTTTTCTTTCTTTTATTTCGTTTTATTTCTTTTATTTTTTTCAATTTTTATTTCTTTTATTTCTTTTATTTCTTTCAATTTTCATTTCTTTTATTTCTTTAAATTTTTATTTCTTTATTTCTTTTATTTCTTTCAATTTTTATTTCTTTTATTT
>OY744554.1:8074342-8116842 GCA_963556195.1 Sepiola atlantica | reverse complement strand
ATATATAGATATATGTATATATGTGTTTGTGTATATATATAGATATATGTATATATGTGTGTGTGTATAGATACATATATACGTGTGTATATATATAGATATATACATGTGTGTGCATATTGATATAGATATAGATGTATATATATAGATATATATATATATGTGCATATAGATATATATATATGTGTATATATATGTATATATATATATATAGATATGTATATGTGTGTATATATAGATATTAATATGTGCGTATATATAGTTATGTATATTTGTGTATATATAGATATGTATATGTCTGTATATTCGGATATATATATATGTGTATATATATATGTGTATACATATGTGTGTGTATGTGTGTATATATATATATATATGTGTATACATATATGTATATATATATATATATGTGTATATATATGTGTGTATATATACATATGTGTATATATGTGTTTATATATGTGTATATATATATATGTATATATATATATGTGTATATATATGTGTATATATGTGTATATATATGTTTATATCTGAGTGTATATATATGTGTATATATATATATATTTGTATATATGTGTATATATATATATGTGTATATCTGCGTATATATATATGTATATATATATATGTGTACATCTGTGTATATGTATATATATATATGTATATATATAGTATATATATATGTGTGTACATCTGTGTATATATATATGTGTATATATGTATATATATATATGTGTACATCTGTGTATATATATGTGTATATATGTTTATATATATATGTGTATATCTGTGTATGTGTATATACATATGTGTATACATATATGTGTATATACATATATGTGTGTATATATATGTGAGTGTATATATATGTGTGTATATGTGTATATGTATATGTGTATATTTATGTATATACATGTGTATACATATATGTGTATATATATGTGTATATATATATGTGTATATATATATTTGTGTATATATATGTGGGTGTATATATATATATATGTGTGTATACATATATGTGTGTATATATATATGTGTATATATATGTATATATATATGTGTATGTATATATGTGTACATATGTGTGTATATATATATGTATATATATGTGTGTATATATATGTACATATATATGTGTGTATATATATCTATATATGTATATATATGTCTGTATATATATATATGTATATATATATGTGTGTATATGTATATGTGTGTATATATATGTGTATGTATATATATGTGTGTATATATATGTGTATGTATGTATATATATATATGTATATATATATGTGTGTGTATATATATGTGTATATATGTGTATATATATGTGTTGGTATATGTGTATATATATATATGTGTGTATATATGTGTGTATGTATGTGTATAGATATATATGTGTGTATATGTATGTGTATATATTAGTGTTTATATATGTGATATATCTGTGTATATATATGGTTGTATATATATGTGATATATATATGTGTATATATAGAGAGAGATATCTATATATGTGCGTATATATATGTGTATACATAGATATATATAGATATGTTTTTTGTATATAGATATCTATATATGTGTGTATATAGATTTGGTGTGTGTGCATATATATATATATATAGCGAGATAAATGTGTGTGTATAAGTGTATATATATATAGATAGATAAATAACCATGTGTGTGTTTATATATATATATGTGTCTGTGTGTATATATATATATAGATATACATGTGTATGCACATATATGTGTGTGTGCTTATATATATATATACATGTGTTTGTATATATATGTGTGTGTGTGTGAATATATATATACATGTTTGTATATGTATATATACATGTGTTAGTATATGTATATATACATGTTTCTATGTGTGTGTATATACATGTGGTTGTACATTCATATCTATATATATATATATATAAATGCATACATGTGTGTATATACATGTGTTTGTATATGTATATATGTATATATATATATGTGTGCGTATATACATGTGCCTGTATTTATACATATATATACACATGTATATATATATATGTGTTTGTATATATATACATGTGTGTATATATATACGTGTATATATATATACCTGTGTATATATATTTGTGTATATTTGTGTATACATATATATATATGTATATATATATATGTATATATATGTATATATATGTATATATATATATGTATATATATATATATATGTATGTAAATGTATAAATGTATGTAAATGTATATATGTATGTATATGTAGATATTTATGTATATATATATGTATATATATATGTATATATATATGTATATATATATGTATATATATATGTATATATATATGTATATATATGTACATATGTATATGTATATGTATATTTTAATTTTCCTCCCCACAGACACACAAATCATTCATGTTAAGGATAAACTCAACACAGTAGAACCCTCCATAAAATTCACACATGAGACTGAAATAAACGGCTCTATTCTCTTCCTTGATACTCTTATAATTAAGTCCAACAATAAACTAGAATTTAAGGTACACCGCAAAAACACTCACAAAAATGACTACATACATTTCTACTCCCACCATCATAGCAAGATCAAAACAGGTATAATTATAGGCTTCTTCCTACGCGCCCTTAGAATATGTAGCCCCCCACACATAGATGAAGAAATAAAATACATTTTTAATTCCCTAAAAACATTGCAATACCCCACACATTTCATATTAAATGCCAAGAAAAAAGCCTTCCAAATATTCTCCAGAAACACCACACAAAAAAATCAAACCCCTAACACCTCTCTCATAGACAGACCCCTTCTCCTACCCACGCATTCCAATAACACATCCATATGCAACACGCTCAACAAACTAGGCATTCCAATAGTACAAACCACTTCTCAATCCATAAAACAAACTTTAAACACATCCAGACATTTCCAAAAAAACACCCACATCCCATGCCGGCTTATACACTGTCCCTTGCAATGATTGCCATCAATTCTACGTGGGAGAAACACAACGTGAATTAAAGAAACGATTAAATGAACATAAAAGGGACATAAAAAACAACAACCCTCTTAGTGCACTTTTCTCCCATGCTCTAGAATATGGTCATGCATTCAAATTTGAACAAGCCAAAATCACTAAACACATCCACAACAAATCTCGGCGAAGATTATTGGAAACTGCCCTCATCACATCCTCCACTACCATCAAGCAGCGAAATGGTTTCTTTAACCTATCACCCTTAATAAGCAAGATCATCCTCACAGAACAAAGTCTTTTGCCTGATCATGGCTAACTTTTATTTTCATCTCTAACCTTATGACACTCTCCCATTCACCCACACCCTTCCTTCTTCTCCCTGAATCTTCTTTTTTTTTTTCCTCACTTTTTTCCCTCACATTTTTAATACTACAGTCCAAATAAACTTTCTCATGTTCCAAATATTTCAAATATTCCTCACCCACCCTTTCAATCACCCCCCTCCCCCACCCACTCCAATCCCTCACTCATTGCTATTATTTTCCAAATATTTCAAATATTTCACACCCTATCACGACAAATCCTCCCTCTTCCCCCTCTCATCTATTTTCTCCCATACCTCTTCTTAAATTCCCTCATTTTCTCCAAACGCTCTCTAAGACCATAACTTTCGCCCATCCACCAAAATCACAGCCCCCCTCCCTCTCTACCCATCCCCATTTTCCCTGCATACACCCCCCACACACAAACATTCCAACTCACTCTTCCCCTTCAATCTCGACCACAGCCATCTGGTCAAACACCCCCTCCCCCTCTTCCTCCAATCTCTCTCTGCCATCCATTTTACCCCTGCTTATCCCCCACCTCTTTCTCTCATCGCCAGCCACAGTAGTCCTCGCTCCCTCCACCCTTTCCCCTTTTTTCTCCCACTCACTTTCATTCTCTAACAAGTACGGACGTCCAGCAAGACGCTGCCATTATTTCTCATTTTATTTTATTTTTCTTCCCAACATGTCTACCCTATCTGTATCTGTGCTTGCATGATATCTTTTCCCTATATCATCATCCTGATGAAGTCTTATAAATAAAGACGAAACGTTGATGTACACATAAAAAACATCCAGTTTTTGGTTTTCCTTTTTCATTTTACCATCACGTCGGATTACCTTCATCCTTCTCTTCCCATATATATATATATATATATATATATATATATATATATATATATATATATATATATAAATATATACACGAGTCTTTACCCTCTGCGTATACAGGTGACTGAGTTGAGTTGTTACGGAAAAAAAGTCAATTCATTTTAAAATCGGCCGTTTGTTGTTGCAGACGGACATTTTTTTAGAGTCGGAAGGCAGAAAAGGAAAGAAAAAAGAGTAAAAAAAAAAAATCATTTTCTGTGTCCGTCTTTTCTATTCTTTTCCACCACTTAAATAACAATTCAAAAAAAAAAAAGTGTTTTAAAAAATTACTGCTAAAAACATTTGGCCAGAAGAAAACTCGACGTGGATATCAAACGGCATTTTTTATTTACTCATTTGATGATTGAAGAATTAGACTATCTATTCTTAAAAAAAAAGGATATAAAAAAACAAAATCGTAAGTAATTATTTTTTTATTTCAATATTTTTTTATTGTTTTTGCTTTTATCATTTACTGTTGTAATATTTCTTCAATATTATTTCATACTAAATAAATGTTTTGCTTCTTTTTCACGTTTTTTTTTTTTACTTTATATTTCTGAATTTTTTCGATGAGGATTGATAATTTATATAATTTTGGTTATTGTGATGAAAACACTCAAGATAAGAAATGTAGGCGAAATAACCAAAATTATAAAAACTTTTTTATTCATGTTTTATCATTCATAGCATTTTCTTAAGTCTGTCACGCTAAAGTTGTAAATAGTATTTTCGACACTCTGTCACGCTAAAGTTGTAAATAGTATTTTCGACGCTGTGACACGTTTAAGTTTGAAATAGTATTTCCACAAGTCTGTCACGCTAAAGTTGTAAATAGTATTTTCGCCACTCTGTCATGCTAAAGTTGTAAATTATATTTTCGACACTCTGGCACGCTAAAGTTGTAAATAGTATTTTCGACACTCTTTCACGCTAAAGTTGTAAATAGTATTTTCGACACTCTGTCACGCTAAAGTTGTAAATAGTATTTTCGACACTCTGTCACGCTAAAGTTTTAAATTGTATTTTCGACACTCTTACCCGCTAAATTGTAAATAGTATTATCGACACTCTGGCACGCTAAAGTTGTAAATAGTATTTTCGACGCTGTGACACGTTTAAGTTTTAAATAGTATTTCCACAAGTCTGTCACGCTAAAGTTGTAAATAGTATTTTCGACATTCTGGCACGCTAAAGTTGTAAATAGTATTTTCGACACTCTGTCACGCTAAAGTTGTAAATTATATTTTCGACACTCTTTCACGCTAAAGTTGTAAATAGTATTTTCGACACTCTGTCACGCTAAAGTTGTAAATAGTATTTTCGACGCTGTGACACGTTTAAGTTTGAAATAGTATTTCCACAAGTCTGTCACGCTAAAGTTGTAAATAGTATTTTCGCCACTCTGTCATGCTAAAGTTGTAAATTATATTTTCGACACTCTGGCACGCTAAAGTTGTATATAGTATTTTCGACACTCTTTCACGCTAAAGTTGTAAATAGTATTTTCGACACTCTGTCACGCTAAAGTTGTAAATAGTATTTTCGACACTCTGTCACGCTAAAGTTTTAAATTGTATTTTCGACACTCTTACCCGCTAAATTGTAAATAGTATTATCGACACTCTGGCACGCTAAAGTTGTAAATAGTATTTTCGACGCTGTGACACGTTTAAGTTTGAAATAGTATTTCCACAAGTCTGTCACGCTAAAGTTGTAAATAGTATTTTCGACATTCTGGCACGCTAAAGTTGTAAATAGTATTTTCGACACTCTGTCACGCTAAAGTTGTAAATTATATTTTCGACACTCTTTCACGCTAAAGTTGTAAATAGTATTTTCGACACTCTGTCACGCTAAAGTTGTAAATAGTATTTTCGACACTCTGTCACGCTAAAGTTTTAAATTGTATTTTCGACACTCTTACCCGCTAAATTGTAAATAGTATTATCGACACTCTGGCACGCTAAAGTTGTAAATAGTATTTTCGACGCTGTGACACGTTTAAGTTTGAAATAGTATTTCCACAAGTCTGTCACGCTAAAGTTGTAAATAGTATTTTCGACATTCTGGCACGCTAAAGTTGTAAATAGTATTTTCGACACTCTGTCACGCTAAAGTTGTAAATTATATTTTCGACACTCTGGCACGCTAAAGTTGTAAATAGTATTTTCGACACTCTGTCACGCTAAAGTTTTAAATTGTATTTTCGACACTCTCACCCGCTAAAGTATGAAATAAAATTCTGTTACACTGAAACATAAATTTACAAAACGCGCGGATCCTACGAGCTTATCTTTAAAATAACCATTTCTTGTTTTCATATGAGATCAACTGGTTGGTGTTCAGTCGATACTGTCTCGGCTCGGCGGACCGTGTTCGAATTCAGTCGAAGGTATTGCTCAACTTTCATAATAAGCTAGCAACTTTGTCGTGGTCCCCCCTGTGAGCACCGTGTTCGAATGCAAACACTTCAATGACTCTCATTCTTACGAGAGGGTTGTTTTTTTTTCCCATTATTCGTGGAAATTCATCTTTGATTTTATGTGTCACTATTTACTTGCCTCCCCACGAGGGCAGAGTTAGACACAATGCCGGTTTTCAATGCAAGGAAAATCCAGTTCCCCAAAACGAGACATTCTGGATTGGGATAAAAATAAAAATTGGCTCAGTCAAGAAGGATGTCTCCTTCACTGACCGAGAACGGGACAAAACAGATATTACACTTTGAATTATTTATTTACAAAAAATATAAAAATTACAATTTAAATTTTGAAACAAAAAATAGGCACAAGGCTATCAAACGTGTGGGATTCGTTGGTAATCCTTTGTCTGTTCTATTTATCTAACCTAATCTTGCTAGAATCATTGCAGTCGCCAAAATACCACATTTACTCTAGGGGAGGAGGGAGACTCTTAATTAAAATATCCCTAATGTGTTTAAAAAAAAAAAAAACCATGGCCAAGAATCTGGGCGTGTTCATGGTTACAAAAAAGGGGAGCAGGTGATAATGTACATACTAATTGTAGGAAAAATGTTGCATTGCCTCTATTTATTTGCCTCCCTACGAGGGCAGAGTTGGATACAAATATTGTCTCGTGTGCATTCATATGACGACGCCTCGCATCTTATCTGAAAAGAGGGGTTAACGCCTGGGAGGATAACCTCTTCAAACAAGACAGCGACTACACTTTGATCCTAGGCAAGAGCCAACTTGAAAAAAAAAATTTTTTAAACTGCCCCAATTTACTTGCATCCCCACAAGTACAGAGTTAGACACATGGTCGGTGTTTAATGTGGATATAATCCAGCTCCCTAAAAAGAGGAACTCTGGAATGGGACAAAAATATTAAATTTCCTCAGTCTAGAAAGAGTTCTCTTTCACTGACCGAGGACAGAATAAACAAGTCGCGCGTGCGTGGTCCCCCTCTGTATGTGACTCGATGTGGCGAGTGTCAAATGCAATAAATTTGAGCAATTTGGGGCATTTTTGACCACCCTTTGACCCCCTGGGGGCGCGAACCAGAATTTTTCTGAGGTCAAGGATGCTTATTTTATATCCAGAACAATTGCCTCTACATTTTGGCCAAGTTTCAGAAAAATTGAATGGATGGAACAAACGTTATGGGAGAAAAGGGTCATTTTTTGCCATTTTGGGGGGTTTAGACCCCCTGGGGGCGCGAACCAGATTTTTTCCAAGGTCAGCTATACTTATTTTCTATTAGGAACAATTGCCTCCACATTTTGGCCAAGTTTCAGAGAAATTGAATGGATGGATGAAAAGTTACGGGGAAAAAATGTCATTTTTTTGCCATTTCGGGGCCTTTTGAACCCCCTGCGGGGGGGGGGGGGCTAACCGGTAAAATCGGAGAATGTCACTTTCTAACCTGACCAAAGTTACAACTTCATGCAAAATTTCAGTGTAATTCAATGGATGGTTGCGGAGAACAATCCGGACGGACGGACGGACGGACGGACGGACGTGCCTCAAAACATAAGTCCCACGATTTTATAAATCGGGGGACCAATAAAGTGTACTGAACAGATACTACACTTTTTTTCCCACCCAAAACGCTAAGGAAAAGTGTCGATTTTTATGTGCCTACGCAACTCTGCGAAGAACGTTGTTCGTCAGTTACCCGCTTAAAAATGAATTGTTCCCAAATCGAATCTTGTTGTCCCGTCGACTTAAACAGATTTATAAGCCTAATCTTTGCATTTCTATTTTATTTTAATGTAATTTTAAGATACAACTGATTGTGCAATTTTAAATAAATAAATTGAAAATTGTGACGTTCGTTTTATTTATCCTTCACTTTTCTATGGGAGTTACATCTGCTGCGTTTTTGTTGTTGGGAGATAGTTACTTTTTTAGGCGATTACATGTTGTTTTCTGGCCTTGCCACTCGGACTTAGGGTCAGTAGTAAACACTTTCGGTAAATTCCCCAAGAGGATAGAATGGTCTGGAAATTGGGAACATAGTACGTTTGATAAAAAAGTTTGTTTATTTTTGTTTTTGTGTTTTTTGATGAAAAAAAATGACACAATACTGGTCAACTCTGATGCTAAAATATTATTCCGAAATTAATAAAATTAAAGTAAAAATAATAATAAATTAATCTTGCATTAATAAAGGCTTCTATTTTCAATTTTATAATACTGACCCACCAATAGTTTGAAATGAACGACTCATTTTCTTAAACTTCTTCGTTTTACAATCAGAATTTGAATTCATAACCGCGAAAATCATCGCAGCGGATACACCATAACAAAGACATTTTATAAAAAAAAAAAAGGAAAAAAGTTGGTTTACTTTTGTTTTTGTGTTTTTTGATGAAAACAAAATGACACAACACTAGACAACTCTGATGATGAAATATTATTCCGAAATTAATAAGATTAAAGTAAAAAAAAATTCACAATAAAAAAGTAATTTACTGCAGAGCCAAAGGCAATTAACACCTCCTACACCGAAGATAGCATAAGCATGAAACACTGGTGTCAGTAAGTAATAATAATAAATATTCTTTAAAAGAAAAACATTGTTATCGATCACTTAACACACAAGGATAGGACCTCTAGGAGAATTTTACAAAATAAGCAGTCACACTAGGCGTAAAGCGATGTTCCGGCCTCTGCTGTTGAACACTATCTTACTTGGCTTGCTGTATATGTCTGCTGATTTGGCATTTATAGACTTTAAAGTCGTTTCATTTCTATGTTAAGTGATGTTGACCTAGGAGTTGAAAATCAGGCTGCAGAGTTAAAAGTTACTTCGCAACTGGGTTCGAATCCTCAGACCGGCAGTAATTAGCATCCCCTAAACTGAAGATTGCATAAGCATGAAACACTGATGTATGTAGGTAAAAATAATAAATATTTATTTAGTAAAAAATTGTATATATATACATATATTTATATATATATAAATAAACTCAAAAGCACATATTGGATAGTTCTACCAAAATATTTCGATTGTTAAAATACAATCATCATCAATTAGTAGCAGGACTTTAATTAAAAACAGAAAAGTTTTCAAATTTATACAAAGAACGCAATTTGGGGAAAAAAATAGTCACGTGTAATAAACAGTAGAAAGGGAGGAATAAAGAAAGAAATGTTAAAAAAAGAAAAAGAAAAAGAAAGAAAGAAAAAATCAGCAGTTAGCGTATAAACGCCGATTGGAAACACTGTAAGTTAATAATGTGGGGAAGGAAGATTAATAGTAATTTAAAATGAATGATAACAAGGAATTAAACAAATAAGGAGGGGGAGGAGGAGGATGAAAAAAAAATAAAGTTATAAAAGTTATCCGTTATCATATTGATTTAGGTTCATTTCGATTAGAATCGATCTGGCAGAAGAAGTAAAAATATTGTAGAATCCTGGTCTTTGAATAATTTTTTGAGTTTATTTTTGCTAGTTGTTGATTTGCTTATCTTTTATTCCATTTTTATTTTACATATTATATATATATATATATATATATATATATATATATATATATATATATATTGTTTCTTATTATTTTTTTGTTATTATTCATGCAAATATTTTTTTTAAGTAAGTTAGATACAACAAAACTTCTTTCTTTTAATATTTTTCCAAATATACCACATCTAACATGTACAATGTGTGTGATAGTGCCCTGTTATTTCTACATATGGGATTGATAAGCACTTTCCCTGTGGCAATATCACAGGTAAAGTAAGCCTGGGCCTGGTGTTGCTACATACACAAAAAAAAACATGAAAGAAATGACACCAAACAAATATAAAGGGCATGTCGCGCAGAAGAAAGATCTGAGCGACATGATCGGCAGGGGATACTTAGATAGCCAACATAAGGGAACCTGGTCGGCATCCTGCGAATATCAGTCTTTCTTATTTCAAACCAAATACATGTAAATGAATATAAACATGGCAAGCCAAAGATCACGTAGAAACTGACATAGACAACAAAAGAAATTAGACTAGTAATAATCATGATTCAATAGAATAATCATGTATTCAAATTTATTTTTATGAGCAAAGAGGAGGAGGCTTAATCTTAATAACAACTGATTATAACAAAGAAAATAAAAAGAATAATCACGTTTGAAAAGGAGGCTTAATCTTAATAATAAAAATCTAATAAAATAAATTCAAACTTTTAGCCGTACACAGAATATCGTCGCCATTATCATGATATACAAGGGAGATTATTCCTTTTTTTTTTCGCGTTTAAACAAAAATAAAATGTTGATTTCTGTCCAAAAAGGCGGCGATATTCCGAGTACGGCTAAAAGTTGAATTTATCTAAAAAAAAAAAAAAATTTTGAACTACTGGATGAATTTCCGTAAATTTTGCTGAACAGTATTTATTTTCCCCTCACAAGTAAGTACATCAAAAAAGGTTTTGTGCTATTTTTTTTTTTTTGATGACATCCGTATTTTTATATATGCGTAACCATGGAGAAGCATAAAAAATAATACTAATCCCCCCAGGTAGCGCCGGGTAGCCTTGCTAGTTCTTACCAATTTACGTGATTGAAATAGGAATTAATCGCAATAAAAATCAAACTAAATCCAAAAGTTGATTTTTTTTTTTTTTTTTTTAGGAAATTAAAAGAATCAAAACAAAAAATAAAATGTTCGTGAAATTTTTTTTAGATGAGAATTGATAATTTGGATTGTTTGGATGATTCGGACTACTATTCTCATCTTGGAGATTATTCTTGTAACCTTCAACGGTAAATGATGAGATCGCCGTCCTAACCAGTTTTTTTTTTTTTTCAAATATTATAATAAAAAGTGTGGGTGTAGGGTGGGGGGGGGGGAAGTAAAACAGGATTGAATGTCTAATTCTTCGAGCGAATTATTCTTTTCCTTGGCCTTTTGGCTAAGATCAAAGTGTAGTATCTGTTCCGATCGATACTACACCACATAAACTGGTATTGTCTTGGCCTTCGGGGTTTGATTTACGCTGGTCTATGGGTCGGTTCTGTGCAGTTCTAGGAGGTGCACCCTCCCAGGCTTCGCCTCCCCTCTTTGGGGAGGAGTAAATTTATTGCTTACTGCCTGAGGCGCCCTACCGGGAAATGCCGACGGGCCTGCCCAGGCATTTTTTAATGGCCAGAGTGCTCACTTTCTCGGGCGCTGGCTTTTCTAAACCGTACTTTCCCGACCCGACCTTGGGTCACATCTTATCTTGTGGGAGTAGGATAAAAACTGGCCTTGTGCCTAACTTTCTGGAGAGGAGGTAAATAAATATACTATATCTTCTTGAAGTGTGTGTGTGCGTGTGTGTGCACGTGAGTGTCTGTGTGTGCGTGTGTATATGTGTTTGTTTGCGTGTGTATGTGTGTGTGCGTGTGTGTGTGTTCCGCTGTGCGTGCGTGCGTGCGTGTGTGCGTGTGTGCGTGATTGCCACAAATAAAGCAGAACTGTCCAAGGTCGATTCTATTTTTACTTCACCTATTACGTGACCCGTGACCCGTGACCCGTTGAAACCCAAAAGAAACAGATGCGTGCGCTTCCTACCCGTAGGAGATGGCGTTTCATGAGTTGAATTTGTACTCTGTCAAGAAAGGAAAGAGTGTTCTGTGCGACACCTCCCCACATGTGGCAGCAGTACCTCCCCATCTTTTTCATCTTCTTCCTCTTCTTCTTCTTCTTCTTCTTCTTCCTATTCTTCTTTTTCTTCTTCTTTTCTACGTCTTTTTTTCTACTTCTTTTTTCTCTTCTTCTTCTTTTTTTTCTACTTCTTTTTTCTCTTCTTCTTCTTCTTCTTCTTCTTCCTTTCTTATTATTATTCTCCTTCTTTTCTACGTTTTTTGGAGCTCAGTCGAGCACCTTCCACGGAAATGACGATAGAGTAGAGAGAGACTAGCAACGTATATTCTGTGAGAAAAGCTATAAGGAAGAAGAAAGTTCTTTGCAGTTGTGGTAATAAGACGAGGTCTTGCTGTGAATGTCTTACAAGGAGGAACCAGAGATTGGAGCTCAGTCGAGCACCTTCCATGGAAATAACGATAGAGTAGAGAGAGACTAGCAACGTCTCTTCTGTGAGAAAGGCGCTATAAGGAAGAAGAAAGTTATTTGCAGTTGTGGTAACACGACGAGTTCTTGCTGTGAATGTCTTACAAGGAGGAACCAGAGATTGGAGCTCAGTCGAGCAACTTCCATAGAAATAACAATAGAGTAGAGAGAGACTAGCAACGTCTCTTCTGTGAGAAAAGAACTATAAGGAAGAAAAGAGATAATCTTCCACTAGATTTCGAAGTTTATTTCGTACTCTCTCAAGACAAGAACGAATGCTTTGAGCGGCACCTCCTCAGATGTGGGAAAAAATAATCCATCTTTGACCGAAACGGACTCTTATAGTACTTTACTATCTTACTCACAGAAATGTGTGGGTTCTATTTTTTTTTTAATTTATTTTACTTCAGTGTAAATTCTCATAAATCAAGGGGTCTCTTCCTGGAGCTAACACTTGATCCCTATATGAGATACATAGCTATCCGAGTGTCCCATTAAATGGAATAGGCTCCCACAAACTCGAAGCACGTGTGCCCCCCCCCCCGACGTAAAGACCCCCGACTTACCCGACAAGCAGCAAAATCCCACCCCTTCATCGTAGAGGTCTCCAGATGCCGAAAAGCCTACTCTTCCCTTGATCTGCTAGACTTTGGAATTCCCTCCATGTTCCCCGCTTCCCTGACTGTACTAACTGCAGAAATTTAAATGTAATGTGAATAGACAGCTCGCTGTTCAACTCCCTACTTGGAATACTCCTGTAGGTATGGCCGCTGCTTCACAGTAGCCCCTTACGTCTCGCTGGCAATGTGCCTTATTCGGGTAAATATGAGTAAAAAATATGTGTGTGTTTGTGTACATATATGTGTGTGTCTGTATTTTTTCTCTAATAAAAAGTCTGCTACACTGGCATGTCGATGTTATCGATCTACAGCTATCAAGAGCTTCTTTTCACTTAGCTCCATTCTTCGTGGATTTCACCGAAAGGGTTGGATCCATGGCCATCCCTACTACAGGCCAGGCAATCGTGCAACTGGGGTCTTTTACTGGGGGCCATGTGAATTTTCTTAAATATTCGATATAGAAGTTGCAAACAAAGATAAAATTCCTCTGTGAGATTAGTTTGATGTTTTTATGTGTTTTACATACCAAATAATAAGAACCACAATGAACTAATTGATACATTTTACAATTATTGACAAATTCCTATGAATGAAGAGACAGGTAATTTTGAATAAACAAAGGCAAATGCATATTTAAATGAAGAAATTTTATTTCAATGTTGGATTTTTTTTTAGAGAATTTGTACTTATGTCAAAAGATCATTACTTGTATATTGTGGTTAAGAAGAAAAAAAGGATCCGCACCAGTTGATGATATCAAACAGAGAAACAGTTTGTTCAAATGAGATATGTGTCACACGAAAAGATTATCTTACAGAGGAGGAAATATTCAATGATACTGCTTTTTATTATCATGAGTATGGAAGTGTTTTGAAAGAAATAGATCGTGATGATGGCCATGGTTGGATCACAAAAAAAACCTTCTGCCTGATGAGACCTCAGCTCTTGATAACTGTAGATCGATAACATCGACATGCCAGTGTAGCAGACTTTGTACATGTTTGAATAAAAAAAAACATTCACAATACAGATCTATATTTTTATTGAGCACTCTTTTATAAGCCCGGTTTGATTCCCTTTGGATTTCTACCCTGTGGATTTTTATACTACCTGGATTATTATATATATATATATATATATATATATATATATATATATATATATATATATGGTTCTTGGGTGTAGTGTTAGGATAGTATTATTATTATTATTATTATTATTATTATTATTATTATTATTATTATTATTAATGTTATTTGATATGCAACTTATCATATCACACGGTAGTTTTAAGGGTAATATATTATTGTTATTGTTATTATTATTATTATTATTATTATTATTATTATTATTATTTATTTATGTATATATTAGTGAAATTTAAGCTGAATTATTTCTACACTTGATTATTGGGATATTGTCGTTTGATCACCACTGGAGACCATGAATATTATAACTCATGGACGGCGGCACGGGGGGGTGAGGAGATGCTCCCCCCCCCCCACACACACACACTTTTTGACTCCCCCCCCCACTTTACAGTCATCAATGATGAAGTTATATATGCATGTGTTTAACCGCCCCCCCCCCACACACTTTTTAGGAGAGCCCCCACAAACTTTTATAACTGTCCCGCCGGTCCTGTAACTGTCCTGTTTTTAACTCTCTGAAACAGTTAGATGGTACACAGCTGATGATCCCCGTTTTAATATTTCACGCTTAAGTTAAGGTCTCCTGTTTTTGTTTCACTGTTAGATACTTAAATTCTTTTTTTTTATTCATGAATTTTCCAACGAATGTTAAGTCTGCGATATTTTGGATTTAGTTAATTTAAACTGCATTTTCTTTTTTTTTCTTTTGTTTAAAATGACTCAAAGCTTCTTTAGACATATATATATATATATATATATATATATATATATATATATATATATATATATATAAGTATAAATTTTTATTTATACAAACATTATCGGTTACATATGTGCATACATGTTTCGGTTGCACTTTTCCAGGAAAGTCAACCTCATCAGACCAAGAATTTTTCAGGAATGCCTGAAAAATTCTTGGTCTGATGAGGTTGACTTTCTTGGAAAAGTGCAACCGAAACATGTATGCACATATGTAACCGATAATGTTTGTATAAATAAAAATGTATACTTATAAACAGCTCTACTTGGTATTGAGCACTTTTTATAAACACTTGAGTTTCTACGGATTTACATTTACAGAAACTAATACAATACATGTACGATATATATATATATATATATATATATATATATATATATATATATATATATATATATATATATATATATATTTGTGTGTGTGTTTTTGTTTTATTTTACTTCAGTCGAAGTTCTCAGAAATCAAGGTTTGCCTCCCTGGGGCTAACACTTGATCTCTATATGAGATACATAGAAATTCAAATGATCTATTAAACTTCTCAAACATTGAGTCAGTAAAGAAGTTAAGAACATTAACTTTCCTCTCATCAATTGACCAGTTAACTATGTTATAGTATATCTTTCTTGTGGTCTCTTGGTCTTATCGGATTCCAGGACAAGAATTCATCTAGTCTGGTGGAGTATCCAGCTTAGTGCTGTTACTAGAGGCAACATGACTTGGGGAAAAGTGCACCATTCCTCGTATGAGCCAGTGCGGTGTTAACAATACCGAGAGAATCTTATTTAGGCTTCGAATACTATGTTATTTTGAATATTTAGTCAGGGTTTACTTGTAGGGGTAGGTATCCGTATGCCAGGTTGTCCTGACAAACCCCTGTGCAAAGAGATACCTCGGATACTCGAGGACAGCGTCTAGTAGCATTCAAATTATCCTTTTTTTATCATTTTAATTTAGTTTATCTAAAGAGATCAAGGGGCCCCCTCTTGAGGCTAACACTTGATTTCCTTATGAGTAAAATTTATATCCGAGGGCTCTCTTAAGGATAGATATGTTCCTTTTAGGGCTGCTATCTGTACTTCCCTACAGTTTGGTCTTCCCGGGATTGTTTCTAAGTATTTACTTAGATTTTTTTTTACTAGACCAGTTGCCCCCACTACAACCGGTATGCTGTTTATTTCATCGAGGGGCCATGTTATTTTAAAATCATTTTTGAGGTGTTGGTATTTTGTTATTTTGTTCCGTTCGGCTCTATTGAGGCCATAGTCATTTGGGACGGTTACATCAATGATGAGAGCAGTTTTTTTCTGGTTTATTCCAGATGACAATGTGTGTGCGTGTGTGTGTGTGATGACGTCATTTTGTCACAGTGCAAAGAAACAAGTGCTTGTATATATACGTAGGCGATGACTAGTACAGCCTATTTTTACCGATTGGATTTCTTTTCTTTCCTTTTTTTATTTTTTTATTTTTATTTCTTTTTTAACCATATCGGATTAACATATATCCCAATCCTATATATCTATCACACAACACACAAGCCACACCCCCAAAACAAAATCTATTAACGCAATTACATTTTCGTGCAAACGGATGCTCCCGGTGAGATATTGACAAAAAAAAAAGCGAAAATAACGTCTGTGTGCACACTCAAACCATTTTTCACGCTCGAATCATTTTTGGCGCCCAAAAGTAAATTTACTCTTTGATCCGGTCGCCAAGCATACAAAGATCAGAATTTCAACGTTGCCGACACAGAGGAACAAGATAGTTGAGGCAGAAACAAGACAGTTCGCTAAACAGACATTACGCTCAACTCCCTCTCCTTTCGAAGCAGAGGAAACGAATGACTACTCAACGCACTCTCATAGAAGTTCACACATATTTACACATTGACAAAGGCCGCATACGCACAATGTCTACAATGCCTCCTGAACTCACACACTCTGTCACACACACATTCACATCGACAAAATCTGTCTCTAAAAGACAGTAAAAAAAACTAATATAACCCATCCATGTGTTGTTGGTGTTTCATTTCTTTATAAATAGTTTTAAAAAAGACTTACCTCATCACTTACCGTTAGTCCAACTGTAAACCCCCGGACTTAGGGTTAGTTGTAGGGTAAGCCTTTTCATTACTATCTTTGAAGTCTGAAATTAGCGACCACCTCCAAAAACAAAATCGACCGCCATTTTTTTTTTTACCCGTGCTTGACGATAACAAATTTATAGATAATAAATCTTGCAATCAGTTTCCTCACTTATACAGGTCGGTAGAAAATTAAATTTTCCTGCGTGTTGGTTAAAGTTATTTGTTGTACATTTTGATTCTTTTCGATTTATCGACTGTTAACTAAACTGCACGAAGGCCTTAATTTTTATTGACAACTTGTTAAGGTAATTAAAATGAAGATTTGTAAAAAAATTAGGGTTCAAAGTGAAAGAAGTTGTTTAATCTGTAAGGAGAAATTGAGAACATGTGTTTATTTCGGCTGTCGGCGTGTGCGTTTACGTCTGTGTAAATGGGATAGACATTCAGGTGTGTGTGTGTGTGTGTGTGTGTGTGTGTTTATTTGTGTGTCGGAGAAAGTGTATGTACTAAACTGTGTGCATGTGGTGTCGCTGGTGTACAGTAGTGCGTATGTGCTACTTGCCGAATGTCTCGTACACACGTGGTTTGTCTTTGAAGGAAAAGGAAGAAGAGCGTGTGCTTGGGTTTTTATAGTATGCGTTGCAATTCTAAATGAATATACTTGCATCTGTGATTGGCTGAAATGAATTTCTGACCGGAGAGTCGATACGTAAGACAACATTCGCTGCCGCCGATGTTACTAACCATAGGTTATCAGACGTACCCGGGACCCGTTGGGTCAAAACAGCTACCATTATTTATTTCACTTTGATTTAATTCATAAATTGATAAACTGTGTTACATATCTGTTATGACTAGTGATGGGACGATTCCAATATTTTTCCCGATTCAGATACAATTACCGATTCTGTTCGAAATTCCCGATTCCGATACAATTACCGATTCTATTCCAAATTCCCGATTCCGATACAATTACCGATTCTATTTTAAATTCCCGATACGATACAATTACTGATTCTATTCAAAATTCCCCGATTCCGATACAATTACCGATTCTGTTCTAAATTCCCGAGTCCGATACAATTACCGATTCTGTTCTAAATTCCAGAGTCCAATACAATTACCGATTCTGTTCTAAATTCCCGATTCCGATACAATTACCGATTTTATTCTAAATTCCCGATTCTGATACAATTAGCGATTCTGTTCTAAATTTTCGATTCCGATACAATTACCGATTCTGTTCTAAATTCCCGAGTCCGATACAATTACCGATTCTGTTCTAAATTCCCGAGTCCGATACAATTACCGATTCTGTTCTCAATTCCAGAGTCCAATACAATTACCGATTTTATTCTAAATTCCCGATTCCGATACAATTACCGATTCTGTTCTAAATTCCCGATTCCGATATAATTACCGATTCTGTTCTAAATTCTAGAGTCCAATACAATTACCGATTCTGTTCTAAATTCCCGATTCCGATACAATTACCGATTTTATTCTAAATTCCCTATTCCGATACAATTACCGATTCTGTTCTAAATTCCCGAGTCCGATACAATTACTGATTCTGTTCAAAATTCCCAAGTCCAATACAATTACTGATTCTGTTCTAAATTCCCGATTCCGATACAATTACCGATTCTGTTTTTAATTCCTGAGTCCGATACAATTGCCGATTCTGTTCTAAATTCCCGATTCCGATACAATTACCGATTCTGTTCTAAATTCTAGAGTCCAATACAATTACCGATTCTGTTCTAAATTCCCTATTCCGATACAATTACCGATTTTATTCTAAATTCCCTATTCCGATACAATTACCGATTTTATTCTAAATTCCCGATTCCGATACAATTACCGATTCTGTTCTAAATTCCCGATTCCGATATAATTACCGATTCTGTTCTAAATTCTAGAGTCCAATACAATTACCGATTCTGTTCTAAATTCCCGATTCCGATACAATTACCGATTTTATTCTAAATTCCCTATTCCGATACAATTACCGATTCTGTTCTAAATTCCCGATTCCGATACAATTACTGATTCTGTTCAAAATTCCCAAGTCCAATACAATTACTGATTCTGTTCTAAATTCCCGATTCCGATACAATTACCGATTCTGTTTTTAATTTTTGAGTCCGATACAATTGCCGATTCTGTTCTAAATTCCCGATTCCGATACAATTACCGATTCTGTTCTAAATTCTAGAGTTCAATACAATTACCGATTCTGTTCTAAATTCCCTATTCCGATACAATTACCGATTTTATTCTAAATTCCCTATTCCGATACAATTACCGATTCTGTTCTAAATTCCAGAGTCCGATACAATTACTGATTCTGTTCTAAATTCCAGAGTCATATATAATTATCGATTTCATTCTAAATTCCTGATTCCGATACAATTACCGATTCTGTTCTAAATTCCAGAGTCCGATACAATTGCCGATTCTGTTCTAAATTCCCGATTCCGATACAATTACCGATTCTGTTCTAAATTCCAGATCCTGATACAATTACTGATTCTGTTCAAAATTCCCAAGTCCGATACAATTGCCGAATCTGTTCTAAATTCCAGATCCTGATACAATTACTGATTCTGTTCTAAATTCCCGATTCCGATACAATTACCGATTCTATTCTAAATTCCAGATTCCGATACAATTACCCGATTCTGTTTTAAATTTCCGAGTCCGATACAATTACCGATTCTGTTCTAAATTCCCGAGTCCGATACAATTACCGATTCTGTTTTTAATTCCCGAGTCCGATACAATTACCGATTCTGTTCTAAATTCCCGATACCGATACAATTACCGATTTTATTCTAAATTCCCGATTCCGATACAATTACCGATTCTATTCTAAATTCCAGAGTCCAATACAATTACCGATTCTGTTCTAAATTCCCGAGTCCGATACAATTACCGATTCTATTCTTAATTCCCGAGTCCGATACAATTACCGATTCTGTTCTAAATTTCCGAGTCCAATACAATTACCGATTCTGTTCTAAATTCCCGATTCCGATACAATTACCGATTTCATTCTAAATTCCTGATTCTGATACAATTAGCGATTCTGTTCTAAATTTTCGATTCCGATACTATTAGCGATTTTGTCTAAATTTCCGAATCCGATACAGATTTCCATTCCGATTCTAAAATCGCTTAATCGCCTTTTAAGTCGATTAGTCGATGTTAGTAGAATTTCATTGGGGGGGGGGGGTATGTAGCAGAGAGTCATCATTTTAAATGTCGATATAATTGTTCTTTTGTATTTCACAAACTTCTAAAAGTTTTCCCTTTTTTTTAACCAAAGATTTTGATAAACTCATTGTGAGATTTTCATCTATATCTTTCACTTGTGCCATTTTTTTCTATTTATCTACTCGTGCCATTTTTATCTGTGCTATTTTACCGGACCATTTTTTTTTTCGGCGCCATTTTTACCAAAATTCGTTATTATGATTTATAAATTAAAATTTTACTGGTAGTTATAAAATCAATTAATATTTATCATTTTGTAATCAGTAGCAGCAATGAAAAATTATGTTTAAAAAAGAAAATCAAAATCGTTTTAGAAATCAGAAATTAAGTTTAATATTTCCGATACCGATAACTTTAAAGGTTCTCAAATTTTTCCGATTTTCGATTTCGAATAATCGTCCCAACACTAGTTAAGACATTCTTCCTGCAGAGGGGGAGGGAGGAAAGTAGAGAGAGAGAGAGAGAGAGGGAGGGGGCAGAGAGAGAGAGAAAAAGAGAGAAAGAGAGAGAATGAGACAGAGAGAGATAGATAGAGAGAGAAAGAGAGAGAGAGAGTAAAAGAGAGAGAGAGAGAGAGAAAGAAAGAAAGAGAGAGAAATAAAGAGAGAAAGAGAGAGAGAGAGAAAGAGAGAGAGAGAAAGAGACAGAGAGAGAGAAAGAAAAAGCGACAGAGAGAGAGAGAAAAAAAGAGACAGAGAGAAGGGACATTTATAGGTGATTTTTAAAAAATCTCCCTCCCACAGCGGTAAAATGTGACACAAGGTCGGGAAAGTTGGATTGAAAAATAGCAATAAACTAACCCCTTCTCAAAGGGGTGAGAAGGCAAAGCTTGGGAGGGTGAACCTGCTAGAATGCACAACATAATCCCTACGGTCTAAAGTAATAAAAATGTCTATCTTACTATTAACTAAAATCATCTAAGTCACCACAATACCACATTTGCTCTAGGGTCGTCCTACTTAGGCTATTATCAAATTAGTTTGTAATTTAAAAATGTTTTTCCATAGTTCTTTCATTAATAAACAAATATGGTTATATGTACAGAAATTCATTGGTGTATAATGGAAGAGAAACAGACTAGAACAGATAGATAGATAGATAGATATGAAAAGATAGATAGATATGAAAAGATAGATAGATATGAAAAGATAGATAGATATGAAAAGATAGATAGATAGATATGAAAAGATAGATAGATAGATATGAAAAGATAGATAGATAGATAGATATGAAAAGATAGATAGATAGATAGATAGATATGAAAAGATAGATAGATAGATAGATAGATAGATATGAAAAGATAGATAGATAGATATGAAAAGATAGATAGATAGATATGAAAAGATAGATAGATAGATATGAAAAGATAGATAGATAGATATGAAAAGATAGATAGATAGATAGATATGAAAAGATAGATAGATAGATATGAAAAGATAGATGGATAGATAAATAGATATGAAAAGATAGATAGATATGAAAAGATAGATAGATATGAAAAGATAGATATGAAAAGATAGATAGATATGAAAAGATAGATAGATATGAAAAGATAGATAGATATGAAAAGATAGATAGATAGATAGATAGATAGATATGAAAAGATAGATAGATAGATATGAAAAGATAGATAGATAGATATGAAAAGATAGATAGATAGATAGATATGAAAAGATAGATAGATATGAAAAGATAGATAGATATGAAAAGATAGATAGATAGATAGATATGAAAAGATAGATAGATAGATAGATATGAAAAGATAGATAGATAGATATGAAAAGATAGATGGATAGATAGATAGATATGAAAAGATAGATAGATATGAAAAGATAGATAGATATGAAAAGATAGATAGATATGAAAAGATAGATAGATATGAAAAGATAGATAGATATGAAAAGATAGATAGATATGAAAAGATAGATAGATATGAAAAGATAGATAGATATGAAAAGATAGATAGATAGATAGATAGATAGATATGAAAAGATAGATAGATATGAAAAGATAGATAGATAGATAGATATGAAAAGATAGATAGATAGATAAATATGAAAAGATAGATAGATATGAAAAGATAGATAGATATGAAAAGATTGATGGATAGATAGATAGATAGATAGATAGATGGATAGATAGATAGATAGATAGATAGATAGATAGATATGAAAAGATAGATAGATAGATAGATATGAAAAGATAGATATGAAAAGATAGATATGAAAAGATAGATAGATAGATAGATAGATATGAAAAGATAGATATGAAAAGATAGATAGATAGATAGATAGATATGAAAAGATAGATAGATAGATAGATAGATATGAAAAGATAGATAGATAGATAGATATGAAAAGATAGATAGATAGATAGATATGAAAAGATAGATAGATAGATATGAAAAGATAGATAGATAGATATGAAAAGATAGATAGATAGATAGATAGATAGATATGAAAAGATAGATAGATAGATAGATAGATAGATAGATAGATAGATAGATAGATAGATAGAAAGCAAAACCCAGTTGGGTAGACCCTCCTAACCCTTTCTAAATATTAGACTGCCCACTGTTTTCTGGTTTGTTCCGAACCGAAAACAAGCAGATACATCTCTAAATGGGAGTGGGATCTAAGTAGGCGAAAAAAGAAAGTGGGGGATGGAGTTTGAAGAGTGGGTGGTATCCTTCCAAGATAAGTGCACGTTGGGGGAGGCTGAGGACAAAGAATTGAAAGTGGGGAGTGGGCATCTTGGAGGGTTTCTATTACCAGGAGGGTGGGGTAACTCTTTTATTCGACTAGATAAAAGGCTAAACTTACCCGAAGGGCTGGGGTCCGACCGGACGAGGAACCGTGCACGCCGGGCTCCGGACGGGAACACGTACACTTTGATCTCAGCTAAAAGACCGAGCCCTCGCCCGAATTAAAATTATTATTGTCAATTAGGAAAAGTGGGTGTGGAAAGAGGGTCGTGGGTCGTCCACATTTTCTATTCTCTAAACTAGCTACAATCACCAAAATACCGCATTCTGGCCTTTTGGCTAAGATCAAAGTGTAGTTTATTTATTTTACTATATATGAAAAAAAAAAAAAAAAAAAAAAAAAAAAACCCGAAGGAAAATTTTAAGATTGCAAACTTATTTTACAATAGCCTAAGTAGGACGGCCCCTAGAGTAAATGTGGTATTGTGGTGACTGAGATGATTCTAGTTAAGAGTAGGATAGACAATTTTATTACCTTTGACAAAGGATGACCAACGACACCCACCCCCACACTTTTGATGGCCTTGTGCCTAATTTGTTTTGAATATTAACATGTATTTTCTGCAAATAAATTTTTCAAAGTGTAGTATCTGTTCCGATGGATACTGCACCCCATACTGGTATTGTCATGTCCTTCGGGGCTTGACCCTCACCGGTCAATGGGTCTGTCCTGTGCAGTTCTAGGAAGGCCCACCCTCCAAGGCTTTACCTCCTCTCTTTGGGGAGGAGTAAGTTTATTGCTTACTGTCTGAGGCGCCCCTACCGGGGAATGCCGACGGGGCTGCACAGGCAATTTTTAAATGGCCAGAGTGCTCACCTCTCGGGTGCTGGCTTTTCAAACCCCTACTTTCCCGACCCGACCTTGGGTCACATCTGACTTGTGGGAGTAGGATAAAAACTGGCCTTGTGCCTAACTCCTGGAGAGGAGTAAATCAATACTCTATGAGCTAAGCTACTTAAATAAAATCAGGAATAAGATTTAATCACACGACTGGAGATGATGATGAGGATAATTTGAGCCACCCGTAACTATGAAACACTGATTATCATAAAGCAAACGTTTGTGGGGTAGACTTAAGCCACTTTCTCCCACGGTCGTCAAAATATTGTGTTTGTTGGTTGGGAACGACCAACAACCCCCCTCTCTCTCTCTCTCTCTCTCTCTCTCTCTCTCTCTCTCTCTCTCTCTCTCTCTCTCTCTCTCTCTCTCTCTCTCTTCACCCCACGCGGCCACTGTCATTCCCTACCCCCGGTTTGGGTTATTTGTTGGCTTATTGGCCCGACCCGCACGGCTGACTGAAAACAAAACCCAGCCTGCCTGCGTTCACAGTGACTCAGCGATGACATATTACCTCTACTGTTACGGCGAACTCACACACGTTAAAACGGTTTAAAAATAAATCACTGACTGCTTCCCGAAAACGCAGGATCATAAACTTTCCATTCAAATGCTAAAAAAGCGAGGTCCGTGGTTGTATGATAAAGTTTGAGTGACGCCTAAGGTTCAGGGGTCACCCCGGACGGAAGTCTCGAAACCACGTAACTTCAGGGCAGAGCTTTTTTTGTATATAAACCCTAATCCATATAAGTCGTACTCGGGATCTCAGGTTCTTGCTTGTCTGTGGTTAAACCCACTCGGACGCCGATGTTTCTAAAAATAAGATTTATTACAAAGAAGAGAACAGTCACATAAAACACTTAAGAGACAGGTTGTTATCGTAGATAGATCGATATATAGATAGATAGATAGATAGATATATAGATAGATAGATAGATAGATAGACACGCACAGACTTGTATAGATAGATAGATAAATGAATAGATAGATCGATCAATAGATATATTATAGGACATAAAATTAGGTAGGAAAATAGATAGATAGATAGATAAATAAAAAGATGACTGAAAACAAATAGATATGAACAGATAGATAGATAGATATGAACAGACTGGAACAGATAGATAGATAGATATGAACAGATAGATAGATAGATAGAAAGATATAAACAAATAGATAGATAGATAGATATAAACAGATAGATAGATAGATAGATAGATAGATATAAACAGATAGATAGATAGATATAAACAAATAGATAGATAGATATAAACAGATATAAACAGATAGATAGATAGATAGATAGATATAAACAGATAGATAGATAGATAGATATAAACAGATAGATAGATAGATAGATAGATATAAACAGATAGATAGATAGATAGATAGATATAAACAGATAGATAGATAGATATAAACAAATAGATAGATAGATATAAACAGATATAAACAGATAGATAGATAGATAGATATAAACAGATAGATAGATAGATAGATAGATAGATATAAACAGATAGATAGATAGATATAAACAGATAGATAGATAGATATAAACAAATAGATAGATAGATATAAACAGATATAAACAGATAGATAGATAGATAGATAGATATAAACAGATAGATAGATAGATAGATATAAACAGATAGATAGATAGATATAAACAGATATAAACAGATAGATAGATAGATAGATAGATAGATATAAACAGATAGATAGATAGATAGATAGATAGATAGATATAAACAGATAGATAGATAGATAGATAGATAGATAGATATAAACAGATAGATAGATAGATATAAACAAATAGATAGATATAAACAAATAGATAGATATAAACAGATAGATAGATAGATAGATATAAACAGATAGATAGATAGATAGATAGATATAAACAGATAGATAGATATGAATAGATAGATATGAATAGATAGATATAAACAAATAGATAGATATAAACAAATAGATAGATATAAACAAATAGATAGATATAAACAGATAGATAGATATAAACAGATAGATAGGTAGATAGATATAAACAGATAGATAGATAGATAGATATAAACAGATAGATAGATATAAACAGATAGATAGAGAGATAGATATAAACAGATAGATAGATATAAACAGATAGATAGATAGATAGATAGATATTAACAGATAGATAGATAGATAGATATAAACAGATAGATAGATATAAACAGATAGATAGATAGATAGATATTAACAGATAGATAGATAGATATCAACAGATAGATAGATAGATAGATAGATATAAACATAGATATAAACAGATAGATAGATATAAACATATAGATAGATATAAACAGATAGATAGAGAGATAGATATAAACAGATAGATAGATATTAACAGATAGATAGATAGATAGATATTAACAGATAGATAGATAGATATAAACAGATAGATAGATAGATAGATAGATATAAACAGATAGATAGATAGATATAAACAGATAGATAGATAGATATTAACAGATAGATAGATAGATATGAATAGATAGATAGATAGATATAAACAGATAGATAGATAGATATAAACAGATAGATAGATAGATATAAACAGATAGATAGATATAAACAGATAGATAGATAGATATAAAAATATGTGTATATATATGTATATATATACTTATATATATATACTTATATATATATGTATATATATGTATATATATATATTTATATATATATATGTATATATATATGTATATATATATATATTTATATATGTATATTTATATATTTATATATATATGTATATATATGTATATATATATATTTATATATGTATATTTATATATTTATATATATATATATGTATATATATATTTATATATTTATATATATATATGTATATATATATTTATATATGTATATTTATATATTTATATATATATATATGTATATATATATTTATATATGTATATATATATTTATATATATATGTATATATATATTTATATATGTAGTAAGCAATGAAAATATATATGGCAATCAAGCTACACAGAGGCTCCCGTGTTTCATCCCCGGGGGGAATCGTCAGGCTAAATGCATGGAGTTATTTTTGTCAGCTGTTTTTATATACATGGCTTGCTAGTTAACCAATCAGATTCTTTGTTGTTCCCTCAGCCAATCGTCGGGCTTCCCGCGAACGAAGGCTTCCCGCGAACAAAGGCTTTGTTGGTGACGCTCCTATGTCTATTCTATTGTTTGTTAACAATGGCATTTCCTATATCCTGTTTCCTTTGTTTAGTCAATGCAGTAGGCGAATTTATTTTAACACGTGGTTTCTTGTATTTCTATTTTAGGTTTTAAATTTTAACTTGTTCAGTTTTTTATTTATTTATTTATATATTTATTTTTTTTTTTTTATTTATTTATTTATTATATATTTTTTAATTTATTATATATTATCCTAAGGTAAATTTATTTCTGTGTAAACAGCTGTTGGCTATTTCGCTTCTAGAGTTTAATAGGTTTCGGGGATCTTTAAAATTTAGGATCTCATATTTTTCATTCAGGCATAATCTACACGGGTCGTCTAAGTTTCTACATGTACTGGCCTGTCTTACTATTTTCTATTCAATTATTGGTGAGTGTCCATTTTCTTTGAGTTCCCAATAATGGTTAGCTAGTGCTGTTTTAGTTCGACGTTCTTTGTTTTTAAATGTGCTTTTGTGGTCATAGTATCTGGTCTTAAAGTCCAGGGATGTCATACCCACGTAGTATTTCTTGTTATTTGGTCTTTCGTTGGCAAATATCGTTGCTTGATATACAACACTTTTAGTTAGGCATTTATTTTGTAGTGGACAAAGTTTACGATTTATGCAGTTACATCTTTTCTCCTCATTGCTAACTATTTCGTTTTTATTCGGGTGGTTATTATTAGTGTTTTGTTTATTTCTATTAGTATTGTTTATATTTTTGTTCTTCGTAGTGTTATTTTGTGTATATTTTCTACTTTGTTTATTTTTTATATCTCTGTTGTTGTCTTTTAGTATATTGTTGTTGTGTGCCTTAATTATCATTTCTAGGTTTTCACAGCAACTGTAGGATAGTTTTAGATTATTTTTATTGAATATTTTATGTAGAGGGTTAGTTACGGGGAAGTGTTTTTCAATAAGATTTAGGAATTTTTTGCCTAGTTTAGTTTTTAGCATCTGGTTATAGGGAGGGGTATAGTAGATTATATTTCTTTTTCTTTTGTTTTTATTTTTAATTTTGTTGTAATTATTGGTGTCCTGTTTTTTATATTTTATTTCGGTATTATGGTAACCACTATTTTTTAGAGCTGTATTGTAAATGTTGATTGATTTTTTAAAAACGCTTTCGTTGCTAGAATTGTTGATAAGCCTACTTTCGATCGAATTCGGGATATGTTTTATGATTGATGGGGGGTGATTAGACTTTGGGTGTACGTATATTGGGTTGGCGTTATCTTTTAGGTATGGTTCGTAGGTGTTTTTACTTAAGTTTAATGTGACGTCTAGAAAGTTCGTTGTTTTTATGTTAG
This sequence comes from Sepiola atlantica, assembly GCA_963556195.1. Classification (NCBI taxonomy): domain Eukaryota; kingdom Metazoa; phylum Mollusca; class Cephalopoda; order Sepiida; family Sepiolidae; genus Sepiola; species Sepiola atlantica. Next base: position 8,088,077 of record OY744554.1, on the reverse strand, counting down.
CCATTACTTCTACTTTTAGGCCTAGTTTTTTCATTTCCATATGTATAATTTTCTTGAAGTTTTCTCCTTTAACTTTGTTGGAGTCTCTTATTATCGCTAATCCATCATCTCTATAAAGGCCGATATCCGTATTATCGAATATATTTGTGAGTGTATATAAAATGAATAACCCCACAAGGTCAGATGCCTCCGCAGAGTCAAGGGCACCCATGGCCAAATCAAAGGAGTTTGTCATATTCGTTTTAATCCATTGGTCCTCGTTGTTAATTAAAACTGATCTCCTACATTTTTTAATGATGTGAATTTCATCCTTGGATATATCGGTATATATCTCGGCGAATTCTAGGGCGATATTGAAGAGTTCTTCTGATATGGATGGGTAGAAGTCCACTATGTCGAATTGTAAGAAGGTACAATTGTTCTTATTTTCTATACTGTTAAACCAAGTGATTGCGTCGGCAGTATTCACCCATTGGTTTAATTCTAGGTCTTTTCTTATTTGTTTGTTTATTCTAGATAGAATTGTTTGGCTGATTCTTCCTATTTCTGGTTTGGTCGGATTAATTAAGCGGGTGCTAGGGTTATTGTTAAAGTTACTTTTGTGGTCTTTAAATAAGATATAGGCTTCCTTAGGTTTTAACTTACTAACTTTGTTGCTAATTTTTAGTTTATCTGTGATTTGTTTACTTTCAGTATTTATTATATCTATGTAGTTATGTTCGCTTGTATCTAGTTTTTTGTAGTTTTTTGTAATATTTTCTGTTAGTAGTTTGTTATACTCTTGTTTATCTATTTTGTAAAAATTTCTAGTTTTGTCCGCTTTTACGAATATTTTGTTAGAGTTGTTTATGTTTTTAACGATGGTGTGTAATTGTTTTTGGAAATTATTCTGTTGTTTGTGAAATTCTAAGTTTTTAATAACATTTAAGAGGTCATTTTCAAAGCTAGTCATGAGATCTATTGGTTTAGCGTTTTTTAGGCTTTTGAATCCGTAGGATTCTTTTGTATCTACGTGTTTATCTTTATTGTTAATGAAGAAGTGTGCTCGCCATCGCATTCGGCGTATTAGTTCGTCCGTTTTTTTAATTAATTTAATAATGTATCCATGCTTGCTAGGTGTTGGGATATTCTTAAGTGATGTTTCTAAGTTAATTTTTTCCATATTATTTTTTAGTAGTGAAATAAATTCTTGTGAGAGTGCTCAACTGTTTGAGGAGCTAGATATTATTACTTCATGTATCCACATAAAATATTATAAGGAGATATAATTTTTTATGTATCAGTTTTCAGTATTTACTTCAACAGTGCTCGATACGTAAGTAGAGCTAGGTACTAACTAAAAGTGTTGTATATCAAGCAACGATATTTGCCAACGAAAGACCAAATAACAAGAAATACTACGTGGGTATGACATCCCTGGACTTTAAGACCAGATACTATGACCACAAAAGCACATTTAAAAACAAAGAACGTCGAACTAAAACAGCACTAGCTAACCATTATTGGGAACTCAAAGAAAATGGACACTTACCAATAATTGAATGGAAAATAGTAAGACAGGCCAGTACATGTAGAAACTTAGACGACCCGTGTAGATTATGCCTGAATGAAAAATATGAGATCCTAAATTTTAAAGATCCCCGAAACCTATTAAACTCTAGAAGCGAAATAGCCAACAGCTGTTTACACAGAAATAAATTTACCTTATGATAATATATAATAAATTAAAAAATATATAATAAATAAATAAATAAATAAAAATATATATAAATATATAAATAAATAAATAAAAAACTGAACAAGTTAAAATTTAAAACCTAAAATAGAAATACAAGAAACCACGTGTTAAAATAAATTCGCCTACTGCATTGACTAAACAAAGGAAACAGGATATAGGAAATGCCATTGTTAACAAACAATAGAATAGACATAGGAGCGTCACCAACAAAGCCTTTGTTCGCGGGAAGCCTTCGTTCGCGGGAAGCCCGACGATTAGCTGAGGGAACAACAAAGAATCTGATCGGTTAACTAGCAAGCCATGTATATAAAAACAGCTGACAAAAATAACTCCATGCATTTAGCCTGACGATTCCCCCCGGGGATGAAACACGGGAGCCTCTGTGTAGCTTGATTGCCATATATATTTTCATTGCTTACTACCTAGCTCTACTTACGTATCGAGCACTGTTGAAGTAAATACTGAAAACTGATACATAAAAAATTATATCTCCTTATAATATTTTATGTGGATACATGAAGTAATAATATCTAGCTCCTCAAACAGTTGAGCACTCTCACAAGAATTTATTTCACCACTAAAAAATAATATGGAAAAAATTAACTTAGAAACATCACTTAAGAATATCCCAACACCTAGCAAGCATGGATACATTATTAAATTAATTAAAAAAACGGACGAACTAATACGCCGAATGCGATGGCGAGCACACTTCCTCATTAACAATAAAGATAAACACGTAGATACAAAAGAATCCTACGGATTCAAAAGCCTAAAAAACGCTAAACCAATAGATCTCATGACTAGCTTTGAAAATGACCTCTTAAATGTTATTAAAAACTTAGAATTTCACAAACAACAGAATAATTTCCAAAAACAATTACACACCATCGTTAAAAACATAAACAACTCTAACAAAATATTCGTAAAAGCGGACAAAACTAGAAATTTTTACAAAATAGATAAACAAGAGTATAACAAACTACTAACAGAAAATATTACAAAAAACTACAAAAAACTAGATACAAGCGAACATAACTACATAGATATAATAAATACTGAAAGTAAACAAATCACAGATAAACTAAAAATTAGCAACAAAGTTAGTAAGTTAAAACCTAAGGAAGCCTATATCTTATTTAAAGACCACAAAAGTAACTTTAACAATAACCCTAGCACCCGCTTAATTAATCCGACCAAACCAGAAATAGGAAGAATCAGCCAAACAATTCTATCTAGAATAAACAAACAAATAAGAAAAGACCTAGAATTAAACCAATGGGTGAATACTGCCGACGCAATCACTTGGTTTAACAGTATAGAAAATAAGAACAATTGTACCTTCTTACAATTCGACATAGTGGACTTCTACCCATCCATATCAGAAGAACTCTTCAATATCGCCCTAGAATTCGCCGAGATATATACCGATATATCCAAGGATGAAATTCACATCATTAAAAAATGTAGGAGATCAGTTTTAATCAACAACGAGGACCAATGGATTAAAACGAATATGACAAACTCCTTTGATTTGGCCATGGGTGCCCTTGACTCTGCGGAGGCATCTGACCTTGTGGGGTTATTCATTTTATATACACTCACAAATATATTCGATAATACGGATATCGGCCTTTATAGAGATGATGGATTAGCGATAATAAGAGACTCTAACAAAGTTAAAGGAGAAAACTTCAAGAAAATTATACATATGGAAATGAAAAAACTAGGCCTAAAAGTAGAAGTAATGGCTAACATAAAAACAACGAACTTTCTAGACGTCACATTAAACTTAAGTAAAAACACCTACGAACCATACCTAAAAGATAACGCCAACCCAATATACGTACACCCAAAGTCTAATCACCCCCCATCAATCATAAAACATATCCCGAATTCGATCGAAAGTAGGCTTATCAACAATTCTAGCAACGAAAGCGTTTTTAAAAAATCAATCAACATTTACAATACAGCTCTAAAAAATAGTAGTTACCATAATACCGAAATAAAATATAAAAAACAGGACACCAATAATTACAACAAAATTAAAAATAAAAACAAAAGAAAAAGAAATATAATCTACTATACCCCTCCCTATAACCAGATGCTAAAAACAAAACTAGGCAAAAAATTCCTAAATCTTATTGAAAAACACTTCCCCGTAACTAACCCTCTACATAAAATATTCAATAAAAATAATCTAAAACTATCCTACAGTTGCTGTGAAAACCTAGAAATGATAATTAAGGCACACAACAACAATATACTAAAAGACAACAACAGAGATATAAAAAATAAACAAAGTAGAAAATATACACAAAATAACACTACGAAGAACAAAAATATAAACAATACTAATAGAAATAAACAAAACACTAATAATAACCACCCGAATAAAAACGAAATAGTTAGCAATGAGGAGAAAAGATGTAACTGCATAAATCGTAAACTTTGTCCACTACAAAATAAATGCCTAACTAAAAGTGTTGTATATCAAGCAACGATATTTGCCAACGAAAGACCAAATAACAAGAAATACTACGTGGGTATGACATCCCTGGACTTTAAGACCAGATACTATGACCACAAAAGCACATTTAAAAACAAAGAACGTCGAACTAAAACAGCACTAGCTAACCATTATTGGGAACTCAAAGAAAATGGACACTCACCAATAATTGAATGGAAAATAGTAAGACAGGCCAGTACATGTAGAAACTTAGACGACCCGTGTAGATTATGCCTGAATGAAAAATATGAGATCCTAAATTTTAAAGATCCCCGAAACCTATTAAACTCTAGAAGCAAAATAGCCAACAGCTGTTTACACAGAAATAAATTTACCTTAGGATAATATATAATAAATTAAAAAATATATAATAAATAAATAAATAAAATAAAAAAATATAAATATATAAATAAATAAATAAAAAACTGAACAAGTTAAAATTTAAAACCTAAAATAGAAATACAAGAAACCACGTGTTAAAATAAATTCGCCTACTGCATTGACTAAACAAAGGAAACAGGATATAGGAAATGCCATTGTTAACAAACAATAGAATAGACATAGGAGCGTCACCAACAAAGCCTTTGTTCGCGGGAAGCCTTCGTTCGCGGGAAGCCCAACGATTGGCTGAGGGAACAACAAAGAATCTGATTGGTTAACTAGCAAGCCATGTATATAAAAACAGCTGACAAAAATAACTCCATGCATTTAGCCTGACGATTCCCCCCGGGGATGAAACACGGGAGCCTCTGTGTAGCTTGATTGCCATATATATTTTCATTGCTTACTACCTAGCTCTACTTACGTATCGAGCACTGTTGAAGTAAATACTGAAAACTGATACATAAAAAATTATATCTCCTTATAATATTTTATGTGGATACATGAAGTAATAATATATTTATATATGTATATATATATATGTATTTATATATTTATATATATATATATATGTATATATATATTTATATATGTATATTTATATATATATATGTATATTTATATATATATATATATATTTATATATGTATATATATGTATTTATATATTTATATATATATGTATATATATATTTATATATGTATATTTGTATATATATATATATTTATATATGTATATATATGTATTTATATATATATATATGTATATATATATTTATATATATAGGTATATCTAGGCAGCATCTTCTTTTTCAGGCAAGTCTTGTTGAATATAAGAGACAACTCATGTCTAGATATTCTTTGATAGATCCTTCAAATCATTCGAATCAGGTTCCATCTTCAGGTGAATGAGGTTAATCAGATATAGACCATGTGTTAGTTTTTTAGAAGGTTTAAGCGGGAATTATGTACTAAGTACGAAATTATATTTTGAGCTATAGACATTTTAGAATATTATTACTTATATTAAATTTAATTCTATTAATATATATATATATATATATATATATATATATATATATATATATATATATATATATATAGGCAGCGTCTTCTCTTGCAGGCAAGTATTGTTGAATATAAGAGACAACTCATGTCTAGATATCCTTTGGTAGATGTTTTCAATAGTCCGAATCAGGATCTTAGTTTCGAAGGGGAATTGGCTGATGAATTTGCCATAGTTTGGATTTGTCTCCCAAGTACTTTCGAACCCATCCGGGTCCATCTTCGGGGGAATGAGGTAAATCAGGTCTAGACAATGTGTTACTATGTATAGAAGGTTTTTGGCTGGAATTATGTACTAAGTACGAGACTATATTGGAGTTATAAATATTTTAGAATATAATTACTGATAGTAAAGTTAATTCTATTAATTAGGTTTTTTTTTTGGTTTTTATATATGGGGTTTCTAATATGTGGAGTTTTGGTTGGTTAGTACTATATTCTAAGATTTTGGTATTTTCTACTAAGAGTTTTCTTAATTCCGATCGGGGGCAGGAATGGTGGTTAGTTAAGTGTTGGGCTATGGCGCTAGTATCAGACAAATGCATCGTCAATCTTCTCGACATGTCGTGGTAGTCAAACCTATGTATATATGTTTTTTTTCTTGGTTGTCGGAGACACAGTCTCCCAAAGGACATTTGAACTCATAAACAAGGTTTGTCTTATCCAAAACTCTAATCGAGGGGGGAGAATTATTTGTGATAATAAGGTTAGTGGTTTTTACTTTTTTGTAGAAAATGATCAGTTTTACTTTTTTTATTTGGGTCAGTAGGGAATACGTTCTTATCAATAATATTTCTTAGAACTTGTTCATCTATTTTATAATTGTGATGGAACTGGTTACAATAAAATAGTTTAATAGATGTGTTAAGTAGATTTATTATTATTATTGTTATTATTATTATTATTATTATTATTATTATTATTATTATTATTATTATCATGGGAATTATTTTTAAACAGTCGAATTTGTTGGTCGATTACGTAGTTTGGGAAGCCATTATTAACTAGTTTTTTTTATATTGATAAGTTCATGTTGGAAGAATGTAGGGGAGGAGGCAATTAGTTTGGCTCGAGTTAGTAAAAATATCTAGACATGAGTTGTCTCTTATATTCAACAATATATATATATATATATATATATATATATATATATATGGGGGGGTCCAATATTCACATACATATGTTTCATCTTAACCAAGAATCATCAGTGTGGCTAAATATAATTTCATTACCGGTCGCAGGATTCGAACTCCGCTGGACTGAGTCACCTTTGACTTCTATCCGATATATTTGCTTTCACGGTGATACGACAAAAAAGGGGAAATATATCTATATACATTAAATGAAAACAGTCAGCCTCCGTAGAGTGTTCACTCAAGGGGAGGGAACTTTGCAATTTTACTTTAGTTAGAAGCTTTACATATTTTTGTTTACAGAGTGCTTTTCCCTTGAAGAGCGCTTTAAATATTTTAAATAAATATTTTTTTTTTATATCCACATCAATATTCATATTTCATTTTAACTAACAACTGCCTTCATTCTTTAATTCAACACAGTCAACTTCCGGCAGCTTTAAATAATTTATTTAGATAGACAGAGAGATAGATAGATAGACAAATGGATAGATATATAAGGATTGATAGATATAGATAGATAGATAGATAGATAGATAGATAGATAGATAGATAGATAGATAGATAGATAGATAAAAGATTATATATATATATATATATATATATATATATATATATATATATAGTCTCGGAAGTTTCTCAACCATTAAAACTATATAAAAAAAAATTATATATAAAGAAAAAAAAAAAAACTTATAGTCTCAAGTCTTCCAGTGGAAAATCACTCATGTAAGTCAATTTATTTTTTACAGTTATTATATTAGTTAGTTTCTAACACTATTTTAAGGGATCATCAGTTGTTTACCATGAAAAACTGTTTCGGGAATATATATATATATATATATATATATATATATATATATATATATATATATATATATATATATATATTCGCCGATTCGCCTCATCCTTGCCATAAAAAGACCGTCTTAGCCTGGCGTGTTATTTGAAAATTTAATGAAATGTTTAAATAAAAAAGTTTTGACTAGCGATGATCGACTGGCTTTTGAGCTGCAACAAGCAGTGACCAACTTATTTCTCTTAGTACAAGTCGTAGATACGTCATCGCCAATCAGTCCAACAGATACTTTGTTGCTGTCGGGCTGAGGTATGGTCCTGTTCAGTATCAAGAGGTCCACGCTTCTAAGTGTTACCATCTCTTTGAGAATGGGGTGAGTTTATCGCTAATCGCCTGAGGCGCCCTTACCAGGGAATACCGATGGGCCTGCTGAGGCATTTTTTGTAGGCCAGAATGCGCTAATCCTAGTGCGCTGGTCTTTTCAACTAAACACCTGACCTGGAGAGGCAAATAAAATAATCAAATTCAATCGTGTCAGTTGAATCTGATTGCTTGACCAGCAGTCGAACAATTCACGAAGATAATACGTCTCAGCCCGACCAACTACGGTGTCATATTCATTCAACCGACCTTGTTGAAATTCGATCACTGTGAATGTAAGCTGGTCTAAACATGTACACCTCGAGATTTCCGGCCATGTTAGAAACCAACCAGCGATGTCAATGTGGATCTTAGACCACGGTCGGTCAGTTTGGGGTCAGTGGGCCAATTTTATTGGAAGTGTCTTTTCTGCTAATGCACGACCTCTATATAGTGTTACTGTGTTCTCAATGTACCTGTCAATATTCGTCCAATACACGTAAGTTCGAGAGAGAGAGAGAGAGAGAGAAAGACAGAGAGAGAGAGAGAGAGTGGGGAGGAAGTGGGGCAAGGTGAGATTAATATCTACAACCTGAATAAAGAACAATGAAAGAAATACATGAACTCAACAAAGGTCCACTCTGTCTACATTACCTGCTGGACAGTTGGTAGAATAAAAATAATTTTAAAACAAAAAAAGTGCAAACAAAAAGTCCTTTTTTAAAATTCTTCCTATGAATAATAGCACAACTCACAACTTCCCTAACCCTAACCCTAACCCTAACCCTAACCCAACTCATTCTTCGTGGTAAACAAGAAGAAAAGAATGTGGTGAAAATAAAGATAGTTGGTCATGCAGAGAGAATTTCTTTCTTTTTTTTCTTTCTAAAAATGAAATATTTGCTCACAAAATAAAGAAGAAAGAATCCACGTATGTACAAATCTAGATATGAGTGAAAGACTACTGCGGTTGACCTTTCCAATGTCAATCAGCGAGTAATATATATATATATATATATATATATATATATATATATATATATATATATATATATATATATATATATATATAATTACCAACCCAGGACTTCTTACCTATAAACAAAAGTAAAAGTTTGTTTATTTTATTAAAAACAAAAAAAGAGTTAAAATATATCTCTGATGATGGAGGTCTCCTTCGAAATTAACTGGAAAAAAAGAAAAAAGAAAGAAATTTGTCACGCATTGTTAAAAGGGCTTCTATCGTCATTATATATATACATATATATATATATATATATATATATATATATATATGAGAGAGATATATATATTTGTTATTGTTTATTATCTATATGTACCTTCTTTTTTAATCTGGACTCTTCAGCATAGAGATATGACTATTCACTACCGGTCATGCGATTCGAAACCCTGGACTACAAGTATTTTTCATCTCAAACCCAACGTCTTTAACCGCTCGGCCAATTTTAAATAGCTGATAAACAACGATAATTTTAACACATCGGTGAGTGCTAGATGGATAGATTCTGGCCCAGAAAACAGCAATTATTCCCCCTTTTGCCAGAAACATTGCTCATGGATTGTAAAGGCTAAAAGACAGAAGCGGGCATCATCCAAGTTCTACTTTCTACTTACCGAAATGAGACACAAGGCAATTAAAAGGGAGCGTGTATATGGTAGTTCCATTTCTTACTCTTTTCTATTTCTCTCGTTGAGACCACAATAATCTCTATGCTCTCTCTGTCTCTTTCTCTCTCTCTCTCTCTCTCTCTCTCTCTATATATATATATATATATATTATATATATATATATATATATATATATATAAGTAATGGGTAATGCGAATAAAAATTAGAAAAATTTATAATATTCATAAAATCATCAAAAGTTAAAACAAGGAACATATAAATAAACTTTTTCCTTAACCTATGGATTTTCAAAAATGTATGCTTTTATCATCAGAGGAAAACATCGTGATAAAACAAAAAAACTAATTTTTCTTCTCATACGCCTGAAGTGGACAGAACTTTCGTTACAGAGGACCCAAATAACTTGATGAAAATGATGCAATCCCCCAGAAATAAAATTGTTTGTGTGTTCACAGGTCAAGATGTTTCCCGGGCGAAATTGAATACTATATTGTAAACATCTCTCGCTCAGAGGTCAGCGGATTGTAGAATGTTTCGCTTGAGTGGATTTCCTCGCTAGATTCCAGCTATTTCAAGCGACATTAAAGTTATTTCAAAAACGCTGGGCATAAAATGAGTTTAATAACAGTTATTGGCTCAGCTTTGTCAGCTGCTTCAAAGCGGGGCTTCCGAACATGAATTTGCTTGTAGACCCCTTGCAAGCTATTTGATCATATCTAGAATAAATATATATATATATATATATATATATATATATATATATATATATATATATATATATATATATGACTTACTATCTATCTATATATATATATATGACTTACTATATATATATATATGACTTACTATATATATATATATATATATATATATATATATATATATATGACTTACTATATATATAGATATATATATATGACTTATATATATATATATATATATATAAAATATTTTTTGTTGTTTATTATCTATGTACGTATACGTTTCGTTCCTTTTCAATCAGGACTCATCAGCATAGAGATATGACTATTCACCGGTCGTACGATTCGAAACCCTGGATTACAAGTATTTTTCAACTTACATCCAACGTCGTTAACCGCGCGCCCACTATTTGAATATCCGATAGATATATAGATATAGATATATATATATAAATATATATATGACTTAGATATATATATATATATATATATATATATATATATATATATAGATATATATATATATGTATATATATATATATATATATATGTATATATATATATATATATATATATGATTTATATATATATATATATATATATATATATATATATCTTGGCAGCATCTTTTCTTTTATACAAGTATAATTAAAAATAACGGACATCTTGTGTCTGGATATTTTTTCTATGATCCTTTCCGTTTTTCTGATTAGGTTCTTAGTTTCAGACGGAAACTGGCTGATAAAATTGCCAAAGTTTCCCAAAGCACTTTCGGACCCTTCCAGGTCCATCGTCAGTGGAGTAATGTTAACCAGGCATAGACCTAGGAGTGAATATATATTCTATTTAGGTGGGGAAAATAAAGGACTGTGTTTAATTTAAATTTATATTTATATGCATTTGAGCATATTAGTACTAATAGTATAATTAATCTTGTTAATAGCTGTTTTTTCTGTTTAAATGTATAGGGCTTCGAGTATGTGGAGTTTAAGTGTATTAGTATTTTGTGCGATGATTTTTGTGTTATCTACTAGAAGTTTACGGATATGCGAACGGGGGCAGGAATGCTTTTTATAAAGGTGCTGGGTTATAGCGGAGTCGTTAGAAGGGTCCGAAAGCGCTTGGCAATTTTATCAGCCAGTTACCGTCCGAAACTAAGAACCTAATAAAAAAACCGGAAAGGATCATAGAAAAAATATCCAAACACAAGATGTCCGTCATTTTTAATGATACTTGTATATATATATATATATATATATATATATATATATATATATATATATATATATATATATATATATGGCTTATATATATATATATATATATATATATATATATATGGCTTATATATATATATATATATATGGCTTATATATATATATATAGCTTATATATATATATGGCTTATATATATATATATATGACTTATATATATATATGACTTATATATATATATATGACTTATATATATATATATATGACTTATATATATATATATATATATATATATGACTTATATATATATATATATATATGACTTATATATATATGTATATATATATGACTTATATATATATATAGCTTATATATGTATATATATATGTATATATATATATATGTATATATATATATGTATATATATATGTATATATATATATGACTTATGTATATATATATGTATATATATATATATATGACTTATGTATATATGTATATATATATATATATATATATATGACTTATGTATATATATATATGAATTATGTATATATATATATATATGACTTATTATATATATATATATATATATATATATATATGACTTATTGTATATATATATATATGACTTATTATATATATATATATATATATATATATATATGACTTATTATATACATATATATATGACTTATTATATACATATATATATATGACTTATTATATACATACATATATGACTTATTATATATATATATATGACTTATATATATATATATGACTTATTATATATATATATATTATATGACTTATTATATACATATATATATGACTTATTATATATATATATATATGACTTATTATATATATATATATATATATGACTTATTATATATATATATATATGACTTATTATCTATATATATATATGACTTATATATATATATATATATGACTTATTATATGTATATATATATGACTTATTATATATATATATATGACTTATTATATATATATATGACTTATTATATATATATATGACTTATTATATATATATATATATATGACTTATTATATATATATATATGACTTATTATATATATATATATGACTTATTATATATATATTATTTATTATATATATATATGACTTATATTATATATATATATATATGACTTATTATATATATATATATATATATGACTTATTATATATATATATATTTATGACTTATTATATATATATATGACTTATTATATATATATATATGACTTATGATTTATATATATATATATGTATGACTTATGACTTATATATATATATATATATATTACTTATTATTTTTATATATATATATATGACTTATTATATATATATATATATATATATATATATATAAATATATATATATATATATAAATATATATATGACTTAATATATATATATATATGACTTATTATAAATATATATATATATATGACTATATATATATGTATAATATATCATACATATATATATATGTATAATATATCATACATATATATATATGTATAATATATTATACATATATATATATGTATAATATATTATACATATATATATGTATGATATATATATGTATGATATACACATATATATATATATAAATTAATATATATATATATGTATAATATATATGTGTATAATATATAAACTTTATATATATATATATATATATATATATATATATATATATATTTATATAACTTTATATATATGTATAATATATATTGATTTATCTACCTCCCACAAGGTAAGATGTGACACAAGGTCGGGAAACTGGGATTAGATAAGCCAGCGTACGAAACGTGAGCACGCTGGCCATTTAAAAATTGCCTGGGCAGCCCCGTTAGCATTCACAGGTAGGGGCGCCTCAGCCAGTAAGCAATAAACTTACTCATCCCTAAAGAGAGGAGGCAAAGCCTGAGACGGGAGACCTCCTAGAACTGTACAGGACAGCGTGCAGTATCCATCGGAACATATACTACACTTTAATCTTGGCCAAAAGGCCAACAAATAGAAAATATATGTATAATATACATATATATAATATATATATATGTATAATTTATATATATATATGTATAATATATATATATACATATACATATATATATATATATATGGATAATATATATATGT
>OY744554.1:8059342-8066842 GCA_963556195.1 Sepiola atlantica | reverse complement strand
GATGAAATTTTTCATTTATTGATATAAATTCACGCGTCTGTTAACTGGTTTCTCAAAAAGTTCCAAATATTTCTTCTAACGACGCTTTCAAAACTGTAACACTTATATTTACGGTCATCAATAATTAAGTTGATATGCATGTCTTTCACCGCCCCCCCCTTTTTAGGAGAAGCCCCCTCCGCACTTTTATAACTGTCCCGCGTGTAAGTTGAGAATTGATAGGGCATGTAGAAATTTGTCGGTGCCGCTTTTAGTCAGGGTACATAAGCATATGTGTGCGAGTTGAAATTACGTAGTAGTCATTTTAAATGTTGTCCCTTGGTTCCAACACCGCCTCGACGAAAACCTCAAGTTATTTAAAGGTTTCAATCGGATCCAGGAAGCATCTCGAGTTTAGGCGCGAAAATGGGATTTTAATCGCATTATGTGGCGGACGTAGTAAGAAGCATACCATGTGACAAACATTTTTGCTTTTTCGCTAAATAATGCCTGTGGGAGCCCGTTTTTGAAACAAGAATCTGATTTCGTTTCAGATGGAGTTTTGGGCGTGTCTTGTATGTTTTCGCCCACGCTGTCGGTCAGTAAAAATTACAGAATTGGGATTCGTGTCAATCCCATACATGCGTAATACTAAATAGATTTTAACTTGAAATGGTTCCTGATTTAACAATATAAAAAAAAATCAACACAAAACCATTTTTATTTTGACCGTCGATCTTAACATTTACCTAAAACCGATAGTTATACGATGGATAATAGGGTCAGTCTGTCTGGTTATTTATAAAATTAACTTTAAACCCGAAACTTCAATTAGGATGTAATCTTTAAAATAATGCTGTATTTACAAGGTACCTATATATTTTTTTTCTTAAATGAAATAAAAACATTTTTGCCATTTATATAATAACTAACAAATATATGACCCCTCCGGTCGCATATTTTTGCTAGCCTGGGAGAATGCTATTATGGTGAACGAACATATACTACACTGGCATCCAAAGGTGGAGGTAATTACTGGGAGGATGGTATCATATCAAACGCCCTCTCAAAAAACAAAGGAGGAGTTAACGCCTGGGAGGATGGTATCATATCAAACGCCCCCTAAAAAAATCAAAGGAAGGAGGAGTTAACGCCTGGGGGGGGGGTATCATGAGTAACGAACATGTACTATATTTCCCCCCTTAAAGGAAGTAATACCTCGTAGGTTTGCCCCATAAAAGCAAAAGGTATGGTATCATTGCAACAAAACAGATACTACACTACCCCCCCACCCCCCCAAAAAAGAAAAGATAGTCCCTGAGATAATAGTTTTATTTACTCCTCCCCAGGAGTTAGGCACAAGGCCAGTTTTATCCTACTCCCACAAGTAAGATGTGACCCAAGGTCGGGTCGGAAAGTGGGGGTTGAAAAGCCAGCGCCCGAGAGGTGAGCACTCTGACCATCAAAAATTGCCTGGGCAGCCCCGTCGGCATTCCCCGGTAGGGGCGCCTCAGACAGTAAGCAATAAACTTACTCCTCCCCAAAGAGGGGAGGCGAAACCTGGGAGGGTGGACCTCCTAGAACTGCACAGGACAGGCTTGCAGTATCCATCGGAACAGATACTACACTTTGATCTTAATGACAAAAGAACGAATACTACATTACACCCTCCCCCCAAAGAAGGGTGTAATAGCTGGGAGAATGACACCCATCCCCTTAAAACAGGAGGAGGTAATTCCTGGGAGGACGGTCTAATGACAACTGAACCGATACTACACTACTCACTCCTATTAAAAGATAATAATAGATTAAATCGTTGTTTTTTTTTATTAATCATTTAAAAATGTCTTGCCATAAATAAACTATGTTTATGTTTTCTGTGGCCTTTTGGCTACGATAAAAGTGTAGTACCTGTTCTCAGTACCCCAGCGACATGAAACGTTTTACTATCGACGAAAATATTGCGTATATATAAGAAAATATGACAATGCCGAATTACAACTGTATATTACTAGGTTAATTTATTGAAAGCTGGGCACATGCTCGTCTTTTAAAAAAATTTTAGATGGTCAAAAAGAGGGGGATCAGTCTACGTTGAATTTACATTGAAAACTGATCCCCCTTCTTAAAATCTAAATTTTTTTAAATTTCTTTCCAAAAATCCCGGAATTCTCTACTGACATGATAGGTAATTGTACACCGAAAAAGATTTTTTTTTTAATTGAGATGGTCAAAAAGAGGGGGATCAGTCTGCGTTGAATTTGCATTGAAAACTGATCCCCCTTCTTTAAATCTAAATTTTTTGAAATTTCTTTCCAAAAATCTTGGAATTCTCTACTGACATGATAGGTAATTGTACACCGAAAAAGATTTTTTTTTAATTGAGATGGTCAAAAAGAGGGGGATCAGTCTACGTTGAATTTACATTGAAAACTGATCCCCCTTCTTAAAATCTAAATTTTTTGAAATTTCTTTCCCAAAATCCCGGAATTCTCCACTGACATGATAGGTAATTGTACACCGAAAAAAGATTTATTTTTTTTAATTGAGATGGTCAAAAAGAGGGGGATCAGTCTACGTTGAATTTACATTGAAAACTGATCCCCCTTCTTAAAATCTAAATTTTTTTGAAATTTCTTACCAAAAATCCCGGAATTCTCTACTTTCATGATAGGTAATTGTACACTGAAAAAGATTTTTTTTTTTAATTGAGATGGTCAAAAAGAGGGGGATCAGTATACGTTCAATTAACATTGAAAACTGATCCCCTCTCCTAAAATTTAAAATATTTGAAAAAAAATTCCAAAAACCCCGGAATTCTCTAGCAGCCTGATAGGTAAGTGTACACCGAAAAAAGAAAAAAAAATGGTCCGTAAAAAGTTGTGAAAAACGGACTGTGGTAAAAGACGAACATGTGCCAAAAGCTGTTTTTTAAATATATAATATGCAAATGAAGAAGATCTAAAAATGTTTGCGGATGTTTGCAGATTACTATATATACGGTATTTCAAAATATAATGCCGTATTGTAGAATTAAATAACCCTAACCTGTTTTGAGGTCAAATAGAGTTCGAATAGGTGGAACAATCTTTCGCGTTTGTTCATTTAAATAACACGAAAACAGTTGTATAAAAATGTGCAGAAGATTTCATTATATTGAATGATACATTCTGTCCGTCTAGATAGGGGCTAAGAGAGAAGGAGATGGGGAGGGAGAAAGAGATGGGGAGGGAGATAGACACACCGCTTCTCGTTCGATCGCAAAAGTTAAGCGACGTTGAGCCTGGTCAGTATGAGATGGGTGGCCACTTGGGAATACCAGATGTTGAATGCGTGACGACGACGGCGACACCTATTTGTTTTTTTGCAAACCCGTCGATATTAACAAATTCTTTCTTTCGTCGGTTGAACATTCATGGCCGTTTCTTCATTATCGTTAAGTATGAAAACACGAAAACAGTTGTATAAATACACGTATAGTTTTTATAATATTTAAAAACTTTCACATTCCTTCATTTAGATTATCAAAAAATATATATATTTGTTTTAATTAATTTATTTTTATGTTGGTAGGCTTTTGTCCGTGTTTGAATGAGTTTAGTGGGATTTTGTCGATGTTTGAAAGATTGTGGTGGGCTTTTGTCCGTGTTTCAATTATTGTGCTAGGCTTTTCTCCGTGTTTGAAAGATTGTGGTCGGCTTCTGTCCGTGTTTGAATGAATGTGGTGGGTTTTTGTCCGTGATTTAACTATTGTGGTGGGCTTGTGTTCGTGTTTGAATGATTGTGGTGGCTTTTGTCCGTGTTTTAATTTCTGTGGTCGACTTTTGTCCGTGTTTGGAATATTGTGGTCGACTTTTATCCGTGTTTGAAAGATTGTGGTCGACATTTGTCCGTGTTTTAATTATTGTGGTCGACTTTTGTCCGTGTTTGAAAGAGTGTGGTCGACTTTTGTCAGTGTTTGAAAGATTGTGGTCGGCTTTTGTCCGTGTTTGAATGATTGTGGTGGGCTTTTGTCCGTGTTTCAATTATTGTGCTGGCCTTTGTCCGTGTCTTAATTATTGTGGTGGGCTTGTGTCCGTGTTTTAATTATTGTGGTGGGCCTGTGTCCGTGTTTGAAAGATTGTGGTCGGCTTGTATCTGTGTTTGAAAGATTGTGGTCGGCTTTTGTCCGGTGGGCTTTTGTACGGTCACCAGTTAATATCGCCCATGAAACTTCAACCTCCAGACAACGGTCACTTAGA
Organism: Sepiola atlantica; assembly: GCA_963556195.1. Taxonomy (NCBI): domain Eukaryota; kingdom Metazoa; phylum Mollusca; class Cephalopoda; order Sepiida; family Sepiolidae; genus Sepiola; species Sepiola atlantica. The sequence continues at coordinate 8,062,622 of OY744554.1, read as the reverse complement.
ACTGACCATGACTTAACACCTTTATCCTTTGTGCTATGTGTCACATGTTGACTTTCATTTTGTTTCTATTGCCGTATTATATAAACAGTTCACTTCGAAATTTCGTATAGATTCCCGAGTTCAACAAAAAAAATTCTGAGTTGAACAAAACACACATGAAGATGATCCGAGGGTAAATCGGCTGAAACGTTGTGAAAATAATCCAGATAATCCATACTATGTTTTATTTCATCTGTGCTTTAGTAAATCATTTTATGGAAATCGCTCCAGACAAGACATCGAGCCAATTGATGTATAGTGCTAAGAAAATACTACTTAAAAAAAAAACCTAGCCATCGATAAGTGTTAGATGGATTGCTTCCGACCCAGAAAACAGCAATTCTTCCCACTTTGTCAGAAGCATCGCATTTGTGCTCTCGTAAACCACGAAAAAAAAACCATAGATTTTCAGTAGGCGCCTCTGTAGTATCAAAGATGTAAACATTATATGTCAATGTATTCTACTTGTCTCGGCCGACTTTGCCCTGAATCTGACCCTCGCCCCTTCTCCTCATCCCTCCCTCCTGGTCGGCTAAATCCCGGAGGGGAAAAAAAACGACAATACGTCAAAACAAGAATCTTCGTTTTATTGTTATTACAGGGTCGGCCTCTTTCCGAACCGGCTGACCTGCTGAGGTGAGAAGACTTTGTCTTCTGGGTTTTTTTTTGTTTCTTCTTTTTGTTTTTGTTCTTCCACCTCACTTCCCGTGCCTTAACCCTAACCTCTGTGTGTGTTTTGCGAAAGCCAACTTATTATAACGGTAATATCGGGTGTCTGTCAGTAGTATGACCTGTTGTGGAACAGGTATTCTAGCACGCACACACACGCACACGTACACACACGCATTCATGCACGCACACACACACATGCGCTTGCGCACACACGCACACACGCACATACACATACACACGCACATACACATACGCACGCGCACACACACACGCACCCACACACGCGCACGCAAACACACACATACACGCACACACACAAACACACACGCGCGCACACGCAAACACACACACACACATACATCCACACAAACACGCACACAAACACGCACACACATACACACACAAACACGCATACACATACACATACACGCGCACACACACACCCATACACACACACGCACACACACACGCACGCACACACAAACACACGCGCACACATGCACATACACGCGCACACACACACAAACACACACGCACATACACGTACATACACGCACACACAGATACACACACAAACACGCACACACATACACACCTACACACACACACAAACGCACGCACACCCAAGCACACAGACACACACACATCCAAATGAATAAATTACAAAGTCAGTCATATTTCTCGAACGTTAAGTCAAAATGTTCCACTCAAACTTATTCCAACTAGACGCACCGTCTTTCTTTTCATAGATAGACTGTAGGGCTCTCCCAAAGAAAACAATAGAATCGTGCTACGTCACTAGTTTATGTGGACTTTAAACAAATGGCTTTCAATCGTAGGCGTGTCTTTTTTCTTCCTGTTAGTCGTCTCGCTGTTATTAGCAACAATTTTTTAAAAGGTTGCTCAATGGCAAACGTTAATTTCCTAGAAAGTCTGGGCCTCCTTAGTGATGTTCAGCGTGGCTTTTGTGGTTATGTAACAGAGCGGATCTGTTGGTTTATGCATAATTCAGGAGAGACATTGTGCTGACATTTCGAAGGCGTCCGACAGACTGTGGCATTTTGATCTTCTACATAAACTTCTCCCCCTTTCCCCCTGCTCTCCCTCTCTCTCTCTCCTATCTCCCCCTCCTCCTCTACCCTATCTCTACCCCCTCTCTACCCTTCTCTTTCTCCTTCTCTCTCTCCCTCTCTCCCTTCCTTTTCCTCTCTCCCTCTCTCTCCCTTCCTCTCCCTCTCTCCCTTCCTTTTCCTCTCTCCCTCTCTCTCCCTTCCTCTCCCTCTCTCCCCCTCTCTCTCCCTCTCTCTCTCTCTCTCCCTCTCTCTCTCTCCCTTCCTCTTCCTCTCTCCTTCTCTCTCCCTTCCTCTCCCTCACTCCCCCTCTCTCTCTCTCCCCTATATTTCTCTCTCCCTCTCTCTCTTCCTCTCTCTCTCCCCCTATCCCTCTCTCTCCCTCCCTCTCTTCCTCTCCCTCTCTCTCTTCCTCTCCCTCTCTCTCCCCCCTCTCTCTCTACCCTTCTCTCTCCCCTCTCTCCACCTCTCTCCCCTCTCTCCCCCTCTCCCTTCCTCTCCCTCTATCTCTCCCTCCAACCCCTCTCTCTCTCCCTCCCTCTCTCTCTCCCCCCACTTATGGTATTTGTAGTGAAGTTCTTGATATTATTACGTCTTTTCTTTCTGATCGAAGCTTGCGAGTAACTTTGGACGATGTCTCTTCCTTCTCTTTTCCCTATCAATGCTGGCGTTCCTCAAGGCTCTATTCTAGGCCCAACACGGTTTCTTCTCTATAGAAATGATCTTCAGAGAATATCGTTCAGAAAATTGACATCTATGCCAATGATACCACTCTCTATTCTGGTGTTGCTTCTCGCCCATCTCCCTCGCATCAGCCGAAATATGCAGCTGATCTGGAAGTAGACCTGAGTTCAGTTGTGGATTGGGGTACAAAATGACTTGTTTCGTTTAATCCAGTTAACACTCAGCTCGTGTCTTTCAATCGTAGGCGTGTCCTTTTTCTTCCCGAGATTATCATGGAGTGCTCTGCTCTTGAGGAGAAATCGACTCTGAAACTTATTGGTCTTTCTCCCTCATCAAATCTTTCTTGGGGTTCATACATTAGATCCATTGCTCTTTCTGCTTCTCGTAAAGTAGCCTCTCTCTATCGCTCCAAACACTTTCTTACACCTGAGGCTATTCTCTATCTCTACAAATCCACAATCAGACCATGTATCGAGTACTGTTCTCATATTTAGACTGGCGAATCTCTGTCCCATTTGAGGGTTCTTGATAAGGTGCAGAAACGTATCTGCAATTTGATTGGCTCTACCCTTTGTTCTTCTCAACACCCCCTCTCTCACAGACGTAATATTGCTAGTCTCAGTCTTTTCTATAAATACTATTATGGCATGTGTTCTTCAGAATTATGTGATCTATTTCCCGCTTCTTTTGTTCCAACTCGTCTGAGTCGTTAGTCTAGTGGTCTTCATCAATTCGCTGTTTTGATACCTCATTGTAATACAGCTTCCTATTCTAGTAGCTTCTTTCAAAGAACCACAGGCTTGTGGAACTCTCTT
>OY744554.1:8041842-8051842 GCA_963556195.1 Sepiola atlantica | reverse complement strand
ACATTGCCAAGACTGCCGCAAAGAAGGTTGGCTCCCTCTACCGTGCTAGTAAACTCTTCATACCTGACAGTATCCTCTATCTCTACAAAAAGGCCCATTTAACCAGGGGTATTTTTACCCCGCCTAATAAACCGGTATCGTCCGGGCCTTTGGGTCTGGATTTACGCCGGTCTATTGGGGGTTGTCTGGTCCTGTGCAGTTCTAGGAGGTCCACCCTCCCAGGCTTCGCCTCCCCTCTTTGGGAAGGAGTAAGTTTATTGCTTACTGTCTGAGGCGCCCCTACCGGGGAATGCCGACGGGGCTGCCCAGGCAATTTTTAAATGGCCAGAGTGCTCACCTCTCGAGCGCTGGCTTATCTAATCCCACTTTCCCGACCTTGTGTCACATCTTGCCTTGTGGGAGGTAGATAAATATAGCCACCATCCGCCCATGCATGGAGTATTGTTGCCACATCTCGGCTGGCGTATCATCTACTACTCTCTCCCTCCTTGACAAGGTCCAAAAAAGAGTCGCCAACCTAATAGGTCCCTCACTGTCAACCAAGCTCCAGTCCCTGTCCCATCGCCGCAATGTAGCATCCTTATGTTTGTTTTACAAATACTTCAATGGATTATGCTCCGATGAATTGACTGCTCTAGTGCCCCGTCGACGTAAATTCACTAGATCAACTCGACAATCAACTAAATCCCATCCATTCACTGTGGAGGTCCACAGATGCCGAAGAGCTTTCTACTCAAACAGCTTCTTTCCTCGTGCTGCTGGCCTCTAGAACACCCTCCCTGTCCCCTGTTTCCCGACAGTACTGACATGCAGAAATTTAAAATTAATGTAAACAGACATCTCGCTGCGCAGATCCCAGTGTAGGTTGACCCCCCCCCCCCCACCCTTCTCCCCTTTTCTTTCTTCTCAGAACCCTCTTACGTCTACAGGAGCGGCCTGCCTTGTTTGGGATGAACTACGTTAAAAAAAAAAGATCACACACCAAGATGATGTCTGTTTCCTAGATTGAATTGCTCTTATTTTTAAAGCACTATAATTTTCTAAATTAATAAACTAAAAACGCGGATTTTCTTTTTTGTGGCGTAAAACCTCACAATACTGACCCTAACTCTAACCCTAACTCTAACCCCTTCTTGACCAAATTGAAGGGTACTTATCCAAAAACTCTAGGCAACCCAGAGATCCAGAAAGTTCAATCATGAAATCATGTTATCTGTTTGTACGTACGTACATACGTACATATGTGCCACCCTGTATCTCATCAACTATTTGATGGATTCAGCTGATTTTTGGCAGAGATAGAGGTTCTAGGGTCTAGTTGATGGCATTTTAATTTCAGTTTACCATATACCTTAGTTTTCCAGAAAATTCCAAAAACCCTTAAAAATGACCATTGTATTGAGGCATAGCCTTTACAAAAGTAGTGACATTCCATGAAAAATGCCAGTATACTGAAATCATATGCCCTTAATAGGGTTAAGATGAAAATTCATATACACTAAATGTACAAAAGTAAGGAAATTCCCAAATGTTTACACTTTTATTGTCATTAAGGGTATGACTACATATCAACCAAAACATTTCATTATCACATCACTACAGTATAAATCTCTATGCATGAGTGGATGAAGTGTGTGAGGTGCGCTGAAGAAAAATTCCTACCAGTAAAATACATAGCCCTGTTGTGCTCGCATACCCTTAATGACAATAAAAGTGTAAAAATTTTGGAATTTCCTTGCTTTTGTACATTTAGTGTATATGAATTTTCATCTTAACCCTATTAAGGGTATATGATTTCAGTATACTGGCATTTTTCATGGAATTGAAGTATACTTATCTAAAAACTGTAGGTAATGTATCGAATAAATGTATATCTTGATGTGGGTTTATCTCTAACACAATTTTTTATCCCCTTTAATCTCCCGCTTGTTTTCAGCCTTTAAAATAAACCGAAAAACAATGAACAGAGCCACGGCCATCGTAAGTAAAGGAGGCCAGATCACTGAAAAATGACGTCATGCTATAAAGTAACAAACGAGAACAGTCAGACTATTGACATTTTTTACCCCCCCCCCCTCCCTTCACTTAAAAATTCGTCAAAATTCAGGAAATCAACCAATTTTAATGAAATTTTCAGTATTTATTAATTAACGATCACGGAATATAATTAACCCATTATTTTTTTTAGAAATCTTAGTGCAAATGTATTATTTTGCGTAATTTGCAAGACAATAAACATTAAATTAATACTTAATAATAAAATAGTTTTGTCATAAATTTTTTCTAATTTTGAAAACATGAAAATTTTGCTTTGAAAAATAATTCGTCTGATTTAATATTCAAATAAAATTAAATAAGTTTATTCTTTTCGGTTGGCATTGAATGAAAAGACTAGTATCAGTTATATGGCATGGAAATATTTCTTGGTTTATAAACCCAAGAAGAAGAAGACAAATCCCTGTTCTTTATATGAACATTAGTTTTAGCTGAATAATTTTATAAGAGTTGCTCTCATTTCCGAAAACAATAAATGTTTCTTGATTTTTGTTACAAACTTCATTCTTTCGGGATTATTTTAATGTCTAAAGCCTGAGTACCCTTGCCCACAACCCTGTTAACCCCTATCATCCATTTTTCTTTTTTGATTCCCTTTTTAATCCCCTCTCCCACTCGGGAACTGACCCGCTTGTTTTCAGCAAGTGAACATAGCGCACCCGCGGGATCACTTGACCTTAAGGGTGTGTTGTTTTTCATACCAAATCGAGAATACGTCTTCGATAATCCGTCTGACAGAGTCTGGGCCTTTTTTTCTGTCGGTCTGAGGTATGGTTCTGTGCAGTTCTAGGAAGAAGACCACCTTCCCAGGCTTTACTTTCTCACCCTTCGAGAAGGGATTAGTTTATTGCTAATCACCTGAGGCGCCCATACCAGGGAATACCGACAGGCATTTTTTGTAGGCCACAATGCTCCGCTTCTTGGGCGCTGGCTTTTCAATCCCACTTTCCCGACCTTGTGTTACATCTTCCTGTGGTGTTTTACACAGTGCCAGGTCGAACTACCATCTCAATATTATTGAGGCGTTAGTTATTAACAATTCTCGACCTAGCCTGCGTAGACAAAAGATTTTGAAATATCAGTTGGAGATCTTCCATGATTCAAATCCCCCATAACGTTGTGAAAATTACCCGCTTTGTTTCTCTCAATTTATTTCTCAAACTGAAACAATTTTCCCATCATTTCTCATTAGATGTTCGTAGTTTTTAATTTATCATTCTCACATTTCCTCTTAGATGGTCAGGCGATAAGGCTTTAAGGAAGATTTTAGCAATTTTCTTTTCTCTTTCACACGGCCGATTCATTGACTAAAAATAATGTTTCCTTGTAAATATATATATATATATATATATATATATATATATATATATATATAGTAAGCTATGAAAATATTTGTGGCAATTAAGCTACACAGAGGCTCCCGCGTTTAATCCCCGGGGGGGGAATCTTCAGGCTAAAATGCATGGAGTTATTCTTGCCGGGTGCTTTTATATAAACGGCTGGCTAGTTAACCAATCAGATTCTTTGTTGTTCTCTCAGCCAATCGTTGGGTTTCCCACGAACAAAGGTGTGGTTAGTGTTACTTTCTTCCTACATCCTGTTCTATTGTTCTTTTTTCTATAGATTGACCTATATCCTGTTTCCTTTGTTGTGTCAATATAATGGGTGAATTTTTTTATGTGGATACATGAAATAATAATAATAATAATAATAATAATAATAATAATAATAATAATAATAATAATAATAATAATAATAATAATAATAATAATAATAATAATAATAATGATATATATATATATATATATATATATATATATAATATTTTTGGGCGATAACAATGCGTTGTTAAAGTGACACATATACGACACGTGGAATCGTAAAAACAAAGTGACAATATTGAAAAGTCAATAATTTTCAAAAAAAATTTTTTATTTACCAGTGTATCGTTGACCGTGGTGTTGGGTTGGAGTGTGTCCTTTTTATTATTATTATTTTAATTTTCGAGGGAAGTCCTCATCTTCAGAAATAAAATAAATACAGCCACTCGTTGGAGTGTGTTTTTTGCCAAAACACATTTCAAAGTCTGAATTACTTACGGTTGATTGGGTTAGAAGTTTAAATAATGGTAATTCATAATTCAGTTTTTTGCAGTATTTGATCGTGAATTATTATTTTCTTTAAATTTATATTGAATAAAGATCAGTTTCAAGATGAATCGAATCGTGTTCTTTTCTTTTCTTTTTTACATGCAATTTTTAAAGTTTTCTAATGCTTTGTTTTAAATATTTACAATATCGTATGGTCAACATGTTTTGATATTTTGAATAACTTTAGTAAAGGTGTTTTTTGTTTACAAGAAATAATACATTTCCACCAAGCTTTATAATAAAGTAATGGATTTATTATATTCCGTGATCATTAATTAATAAATACTGAAAATTTCATTAAAATTGGTTGATTTCCTGAATTTTGATGGATTATTTAGTGAATGGAGAAGTCGAAATGCCTTCTTATTGTTATTACTACGGTCCTTGTTTTGACACGGAATGCAGTGACGTCAGAGGGGGGCATGAAGTTAGTTGCTTGGCCTTGTCAACTCTCGGTGGCCATGGTTATACCCTCTACGAACCACTTTCTTTCTTTCACTTCTCCCACCACTTCTCGTCCTATACGCCCTTCCTCCAACGATCTCAAACATTCAATGAACACATGTTAATAACTGGAATAAATACATAGAAAATACTGCTAAGTCTCCTGCATAGAAGTAGGGTTCTCTCTACCGGGATAACCACCATATAAGTAAAAGGGTTAATAACGAGGAACACTATCGGAGTACTAATACTGGTCAATGGCATGAACAACGTTATGGAGCTGTTTATGACAATAATTGGTTGACAGTGGATTTTTTATAACCACCATTCGCCCGTGCATGGAGTATTGATACCACATCTGGGCTGGTGCATAAGCCACCTCTCTCTCTCTCTCTCTCTTTCTCTTTCTCTTTCTCTTTCTCTTTCTCTCTCTTTCTCTCTCTCTCTCTCGCTCTATTTCTCTATATCCCTTTCGCTCTCTCTCTTTCTCTCTCTCTCTCTCGCTCCCTCTCTCGCTCCCTCTCTCGCTCCCTCTCTCTTTCTCTCTCGCTCCCTCTCTCGCTCCCTCTCTCTTTCTCTCTCGCTCCCTCTCTCGCTCCCTCTCTCTTTCTCTTTCTCTCTTTCTCTATCTCTCTCTCTCTCTCTCTATTTCTCTATATCCCTCTCGCTCTCTTTCTCTTTCTCCCCTCTCTCTCTCTCGCTCGCTCCCTCTCTCTTTCTCTCTCTCTCTCTCTCTCGCTCCCTCTCTCTTTCTCTCTCTCTCTTTCTCTCTCTCTCTCTCTCTCGCTCCCTCTCCTTCTCTCTTTCTCTCTTCTCTCTTTCTCTCTTTTCTCTTTCTCTCTTTCTCTTTCTCTTTCTCTCTCTCTCGCTCTCTCTCCCTCTCTCTCGCCCTCTCTCTTCCTCTCTTCCTCTTTTTCTCCCTCTCTTTTCCTCTTTTTCTCTTTCTCTTTTTCTCTCTCTGACATGGTTAAAAAATGATTCTTGGTCCCGCACTATCAGCAAATCACCTTTCTATTTACATACGGACAGACAAACTTTAAAACACCATCATTTGTAATAGTATAGTATAATCTATGACGTCACGTCGAAGCTATACTTATTTTAGAAAATATCAACTTTATGGCTTTTGTCGAGTATTTTGAGAGCGATTTTCAGGCATACAAACATACATACACACAGACAACTCTCATATTTCTCTCTCTCCCTCTCTCACTCTCTCTCCCTCTCTCTCTCTCTCTCCCCCTCTCTCTCTCTCTCTCCCTCTCTCTTCCTCTTTTTGTCTTTATCTCTCTCTCTCTGACATGGTTAAAAAGAAGGATTCTTGGTCCTGCAATGTCAGCCAATCACATTTCTATTTACATACGGACAGACAAACAAACTTTAAAACACCATGATTTTGTAATAGTATAGAGACTAGGCCCTCTGGGTGCAAATTGTAGCATATATAATATAGTAAATAGTTTTAACACCAATACGTAGTTAAAGCAAATTAAATTGTTTGGGACTATTAAAATAATTCCCAACGCTAATGATTATGTTCAACCATTCATTTCTTTGTTTTTATGATCGATTATGTTTGAATTCATGTTTTGAAACATGACGTATATCATAAATCTATGACGTCACGTCAAAGCTATAATTATTTTAAGAAAATATCAACTTTATGGTTCTTGGTCGAGTATTTTGATAGCCTTTTTCAGACATACGAACATACATATATACAGAGACAACTCTCCTTTATATAGGAGATAAACACAGAGAGAAAGAGAGTGACAGAAGGGAGAGTGATAGACAGCATATAAATGAAGAGTATGGGGATCAAATAACACACAGCGAGATAAGGTATAAGTGATAGACAGAATCTTAGTAAGATAGTTGGCCACTTGGTAAGTTAATTGCAAATTACAGTTAATTAGAACTATCAAGATGGAAGGTTTTTTTTCTTCCAAACATATTTCAATTCCCAAACAGAGGAATATTTCATCATGTATTTTGCGTGATTAAAATATATCAGAAAAAAGCTGGTTAGGGGCAAAAAAACGTTAACTCAGATTTAGTATGATAATTAAAAGACTACCCGTCCCAGGACAGGTAAAATTGATTTCACTACACAAAAAAGTTTTTGCACCACTTTTATGTCCCTTTCCGAAGATTAAAATCAAGACTAGACCCTTCGGGCCTAGACAGTTTGATGTGTCCAAATTCTAGTATATATTATATATTAAATAGTTTTTAACACCAATAATTAATAGTTAAAGCAAATTAAAAACTTTTGGACTATTAAAATAATTTCTAACGCTATTGATTATGTTCAACGGTTCATTAATTTATTTTCATGATCGATTATGTTTGAATTCATGTTTTGAAACATGACGTAAATCATAAATCTATGACGTCATGTCAAAGCTATAATTATTTTGTTAATGGAATGTTTTAAGATCTAATTTTTGGGAAAGTGCAAATAGCTCAGTTGGTAGAAACTCTAGCTGAAGATCTCAAGGTGGCGATTTCGATTTCCGGTGATGGCACCTGCTTCATTTATTGTGAATTAATACAATTTTTCGATTTCAAAAAGTACTTGCGATCTCTGATATTCCGAAATGTGACAAATTCTGCAATGTATTTACGTTTAAAAGATATTGTGACGGACAGACAGACAAAATCCCTATTTATATGATATTATTATTAGTAGTATTATTTACCTCCTCTTCAGGAGGTTAGGCACAAGGCCATTTTTATCTTACTCCCACAAGGTAAGATGTGACCCAAGGTCGGGTCGGGAAAGTGGGGTTTGAAAAGCCAACGCCCGAGAAGGTGAGCACTCTGGCCATTAAAAATGGCCTGGGCAGCACCGTCGGCATTCCCCGGTAGGGGCGCCTCAGGCAGTAAGCAATAAACTTACTCCCCCCCCCCAAAGAGGGGAGGCGAAGCCTGGGAGGTTGGACCTCCTAGAACTGCACAGGACAGACCCATAGACCGGCGGTAATCAAGCCCCGAAAGCCAAGACAATACAAGTCTATAGGGTGCAGTATCCATCGGAACAGATACTACACTTTGATCCATTAGTAGTAGTTACGTTTGTCTTCTTTTTTTATCATTTATTTCGTTTTAATGATTCCAAGTAGTGAATATGAATTCAGCCAGATAGTATATAATAAAAGTGAACGTACGAGCTTCATCGCACTGACACACCGGTTCTCAATAGATGACCGAAGTTAAGCGACGTGGAACCTGGCCAGTATCAGTTGGGTGACCATTTCGGAATGTTACGCGCTGTATGTCATCTTCCCATCCTCGACTTGTTGCTTGACAAAGCCCCAAAGGAAAAAGTCACACGGGGTAAGATCTGGAGACCTAGGAGGCCAGGGCATGAGAACGTCATCACCTCGCCCAGATCTCCCAATCCATCTACCAGGCAGCCTTGTGTTAAGAAACTGCCTTACTCTAAGACTCCAGTGTTGTGGTGCACCATCTTGTTGAAAAATGAAGTTATCAGATTCTGCTTGTTCCAACTGAGCCATTAACCAGTCTTCCAGCATGTTGAGATAGGATTCACCAGTGATAGTTGCCTCTTCAAAGAAGAACGGTCCATAGACACCTTTCTTAGAAATTGCACAAAACACAGTTACTTTTGGTGAATCTCGCTCGTGCTCAAGAAGTTCATGAGGATTCTCAGTACCCCATATGCGAGTGTTATGCTTGTTAACTTTGCCATTCAGATGGAAGGTCGCCTCATCGCTAAAAACAAGCCGGTCATCAAAGCCGTTATCTTCCAACTTCTCTTGCATTGCAATGCAAAAGTCACGGCGAAGTGGCTTATCAGTGTCCTTCAACTTTTGGACCAACTTGAGCTTGTAAGGTACCATTTGCAGTCGTTTCCTTAAGACACGCCAGACAGTTGCTGGAGCAAGCTGAAGTTCCCTGCTGGCTCTTCTCACTGATTTACGGGGGCTCCGCTGAAAGGCTGTCCGAACTTGCTCAACTGCATCTTTTGAAGTTGAAGGGCGACCTGTTCGCTTATATGGGCACAGACACCCATCTTTCACAAATTTAGCATGCCATCTGACAATGGATTTCCTTTCAGGGGCTTCTTTTTTAAATTTCCTGCGAAATGCACGCTGAACACATGTCCACGATTCAGTCTTTGCAAATTGGAGGACGCAAAATGCCTTGTCTTGTTTAGAGAACGCCATTACTGCACCTGGAAAGATAACACGAAAATCATTAGTATGACCAAAAACTTGATTAAGCAAGCTTTAAAATGGCACCAGTTTCATTTTTCTACCTGGAATAGTTCATGAGATATACGCATTTGTAATGTTCCCAAGACTTTTGAAACACCCTGTACATGTGAATTTGATATTCCCTTGAAACTTCGTCTTTGCCCGGTCAGAGGGGGGGGGGGCTTAATACCACATCAGGTATTACCGGTTCGTTCGTTACAAGCGACAGAAAGGAAAGGTTTGACTGCCACATCAGCATAGAAAACCCCGACCAGTAAATCGCGTTAATATATATATATATATATATATATATATATATATATATATATATATATATAATAATTTTTATTTACACAGGCATATACAAAATCTGCGACACTGGCATGTCGATGTTATCGATCAACAGTTACTATAAACTGAGATCTCATCAGGCAGAGTTAGAATCCGATCTCAACCTCAGATCATATTTGGGGAGAACCTGGTTAAAATTCTCTGGATTACCACCCTGTGGATATTTTTTACCTGGATTATTACTATATATACAGGGTGGGCAAAAATAAGGGTCCTATTTTTAAAAATTCATAACTTTTTTATTTATTGATTTTTTAAGTTTTTTTTTTTAGAATAAGTAAAGGACCCCTTCCGAAGCAAGCATGAGCCGTATTAGCCCTAAGGAACGTACTCTAATTTAGAAAACATTATTTTTGCTTAAAAAACTCAAAACAGTGTAAAAAAACAATACTTTAGTTTTTGTAAGTTTTAAGAAGTGTTTTTCGGCTAAAATTTGTTTTGTTTATTTCAAAAAATCTCGGAAGGGTCAGTCTACACACACATAAAGTTTGGTGAGTTTAACTTTTATTTTGTGGAAGTTATTCAAATTCAAGTTATTCAAATTTAAAGATAGGACCCTTATTTTGGCCCACCCTGTATATATATATATATATATATATATATATATATATATATATATATAATCTGATATTTGCATTCTATAGACCTTGGTTAATTAAGACAAAACCATAATTTTCATTGGTTTTAACAACTTTTTGATTTCTGTACTTCGATGAGTTTTTTTTTTTTTACATATCTCATTTTACACAAAAAAAAATATTTATCCAAAATTAATAT
>OY744554.1:8002984-8027984 GCA_963556195.1 Sepiola atlantica | reverse complement strand
TAATAACAATAATATTAGTTATTATAATAATAATAATAATAATAATAACAACAATATTAGTTATTATAATAATAATAATAATAATAATAACAACAATATTAGTTATTATAATAATAATAATAATAATAATGATAACAATAATATTAGTTATTATAATAATAATAACAATAATATTAGTTATTATAATAATAATAGTAATAATATTAGTTATTATAATAATAATAATAATAATAATAACAATAATATTAGTTATAATAATAATAATAATAATAATAATATTAGTTATTATAATAATAATAATAATATTAGTTATTATAATAATAATAATAATAATATTAGTGTTATAATAATAATAATAATATTAGTTATTATAATAATAATAATAATATTAGTTATTATAATAATAATAATAATAATAATAATAATAATAATAATAATAATAATAATAATAATAATAATAATGCCCTAAAACCAAATTATGGAGCAGAGTGTTCAGTAAAGATCAAAGAGTCAGAGGGATACACTAGGCGAAAGTTGAAAAACACGTGATTTTCGTGCGAAGATTTCTCGGTTTCCTAGCCGGCGAGACTACAAATATGCTTTAGGTGGCTGTCTTAAAGAAGGGGGCAGCGCACACGGGTGGCTGATGTAGTGAGACCGGCTATCTGTCTCTGTCTCTCTCTCTGTCTTTCTCCTTCTCTCTGTCTCTCTCTCTCTCTTTCTCTCTCTCTCTCTCTCTCTCTCTGTCTTTCTCTTTTTCTCTCTTACTTGCTCTCTCTCTCTCTCTTTCTCTCTCATAACAAGGCAAACTGTTCCCGTGACCGCTCTTTGAAATAAATCTCATTCATTCATTTCCTATCAATCAGATAATTCTATTGTTGGCATTGGTGTCCGATATATTTTTAGTTTTAATTATTTCTAGAAAGACATCTGGTATTTACATAAAGGACCACGTGAAGGTTGCTAACATCTTAAGTGAAAGTTTTTTCTGTGGAACGAACTGGATTCGAACTTGGCACACCCGGGTCGTCACTGTTAACACTTTAGCCACGGTCACCTCCCATAAACCTTGTTAAAAACTAAACAACCAATGTCGGCGTGAGTTTTGTCAACAGGCGACGAACAACCTGGGTTCACAGCAACAACGATGGCGGCGACGATAAAAAGGATGTTGTGCATGCTCATCTGGTTTAACATAAGTCAAATCCTAACAACTTACATAGCGATTGCTTTTGAATCTTGGGGTATCTTTCAGAATGATCAGTACGCTGAAAACGCTAAAAAAAACAAATATACAACAAATAAAAGTAACTGTTGTCGATAAAAGTTAATTTAAACTGACCTGTGATATTTGTTTGTATTTATAACCCGTGTCAATTGCTATTTAGTAGAAATCAATAGTTTTGTAACACGAACTTGCAAAAAAAAAAAAAAAATGGCGCTTGCTCATAAGTGAGCACAAGACGCCATATTGTCTAAAAAAAAAACGAGTAAAAAATGAACAAGAAATTTTTCTTACATCTAATAAAAACCCATTTATAGTACGTCAAAATACAAACAAATATCATAGGTAAGTAGACAAATATCTCTTCTCGACGTAGGTTAAACTCACTTGTTGCATATTTATTTTTATAACCCCGTTCTCGTTAGTTTTTTGGACCCCGTCCGCGACTGTACTGATCATTCTGAAAGATACCCGAATCTTGTTCCAAATGCGTTTTGTCGTTGTTCAGATCCAGAATATTAAATATTTATTTCATATTCATTCATTTATTTTAATACAAGTATTAAGAAGGCTGAAGGCAATGCAGAGTGCCGGATTAATGAGAAGCTAGAAAGAACAAAAATAAACAATCAAAGGAGAGGACTTACAACTATCTATTTATTTTTCTTTTCAATCTTACATACACAGCAAGTATGGTGTTAGCTGTGTGTGATGTTTATTTACTCCTCGCGGAGTTAGGCACAAGGCCAGTTTTATCTTACTCCCACAAGTAAGATGTGACCCAAGATCGGGTCGAGCAAGTGGGGTTAAAAGCCAGCGCTCGAGAGGTGAGCATTCTGGCCATTTAAAAATTGCCTGGGCAGCCCCGTCGGCATTCCCCGGTAGGGGCGCCCCAGACAGTAAGCAATAAACTTACTCCTCCCCAAAGAGGGGAGGCGAAGCCTGGGAGGGTTGACCTCCTAGAACTGCACAGGACAGGCGTGCAGTATCCATCGGATCAGATACTACACTTTGATCTTAGCCAAAAGGCCGAGATGTCCGGATGATGATTAGAAATCATTTGATATTTCGGGAAAATCTTCCCCTTGTCAAAAATGGACACAAAAGAAAAGTCCGACTGTGTGGAATGCACCATCCATTGACAAGGGGAAGCGTCTCCTGAAATATCAAATGATTTCCTTCGATTGTTTATTTTTGTTCTTTCCAACTTTTCATCAATCCGGCACTTTGCATTGCCTTCAGTCTTCCTAATACTTTTGTTATAATCCCCAGAAATGCTTCAAGCAAACTACTATTCTGTCTATTTATTTATTTATTTATTTATTTATTTATATAAAAACGAAGCCAGTCCAACATTTTAACGACACCTGTTGGCATCTTAATGAATGTTAATGACTCGACATCTTAGCTGATGTAATTACGTTTTTTAAAAAAATCTTTTTTGTGTATAAAATTTAATTAAATAATCTTAATTTCTATTTAAATTGCTTTTAATGAATGCCCGACGTTGTTTTAATATAACTGGTAGGCATATACAGCATAAACATGTTGATAGACCTTTTTTGGGGGCCATTGTCTACTGCGGAAACAGCATAACCATGTTGATAGACCGGTTCTCGTTAGATCACCGAAGTTAAGCAACGTTGAGCCTGGCCAGTAATAAATGAAGATTACCAGTTGATGTATGTGCTCTCCGCTTATCCCGGCATTGCTTCCAGTCGTCTTGAACTTCTCCTTACCACTGGAATCAAGCAGTGCCGATTCAGTAATAGCGTGGTTGGGGATTGCTCAACCCTTGCTTCACAATCACACGCACAACTACTCTTACAGCGGGTATTGTTATGGTGTGACTGTTGGCCTTTTGGCTAAGATCAAAGTGTAGTATCTGTTCCGATGGATACTGCACCCCATAGACTGGTATTGTCTTGGCCTTCGGGGCTTGATTTACGCCGGTCTATGGGTCTGCCCTGTGCAGTTCTAGGAGGTCCACCCTCCCAGGCTTCGCCTCCCCTCTTTGGGGAGGAGTAAGTTTATTACTTACTGCCTGAGGCGCCCTTACCGGGGAATGCCGACGAGGCTGCCTAGGCAATTTTTAAACCCCACTTTCCCGACCCGACCTTGGGTCACATCTTACTTGTGGGAGTAAGATAAAAAACTGGCCTTGTGCCTAACTCCTGGAGAGGAGTAAATCAATACTCCTCTAGTTGGCCTTTTGGCTAAGATCAAAGTGTAGTATCTGTTCCGATGGATACTGCACCCCATAGACTGGTATTGTCTTGGCCTTCGGGGCTTGATTTACGCCGGTCTATGGGTCTGCCCTGTGCAGTTCTAGGAGGTCCACCCTCCCAGGCTTCGCCTCCCCTCTTTGTAAGTTTATTGCTTACTGTCTGAGGCGCCCTTACCGAGGAATGCCGACGGGGCTGCCTAGGCAAATTTTAAACCCCACTTTCCCGACCCGACCTTGGGTCACATCTTACTTGTGGGAGTAAGATAAAAACTGGCCTTGTGCCTAACTCCTGGAGAGGAGTAAATCAATACTCCTCTAGTTGGCCTTTTGGCTAAGATCAAAGTGTAGTATCTGTTCCGATGGATACTGCACCCCATAGACTGGTATTGTCTTGGCCTTCGGGGCTTGATTTACGCCGGTCTATGGGTCTGCCCTGTGCAGTTCTAGGAGGTCCACCCTCCCAGGCTTCGCCTCCCCTCTTTGGGGAGGAGTAAGTTTATGGCTTACTGCCTGAGGCGCCCTTACCGGGGAATGCCGACGGGGCTGCCTAGGCAATTTTTAAACCCCACTTTCCCGACCCGACCTTGGGTCACATCTTACTTGTGGGAGTAAGATAAAAACTAGCCTTGTGCCTAACTCCTGGAGAGGAGTAAATCAATACTCCTCTAGTTGGCCTTTTGGCTAAGATCAAAGTGTAGTATCTGTTCCGATGGATACTGCACCCCATAGACTGGTATTGTCTTGGCCTTCGGGGCTTGATTTACGCCGGTCTATGGGTCTGCCCTGTGCAGTTCAGTTCTAGGAGGTCCACCCTCCCAGGATTCGCCTCCCCTCTTTGGGGAGGAGTAAGTTTATTGCTTACTGCCTGAGGCGCCCTTACCGGGGAATGCCGACGGGGCTGCCAAGGCAATTTTTAAAACCCCACTTTCCCGACCCGACCTTGCGTCACATCTTACTTGTGGGAGTAAGATAAAAACTGGCCTTGTGCCTAACCTCCTGGAGAGGAGTAAATCAATACCCTATTTCATGACTAATAGACTCTTCTCGAACTTATGTACAGAGGAGCCGACGTCGGAAGATGAGGAGTCTTTCTGTAACATACTATTATGTACGTCTGTAAATAGACACTCTTGTAACTATACCATCGTGGTCTCTTATTTATTTTGAACCCTTCAAGGTCACATATATATGTATGTATATATACACTCACATATATATGTATGTATATATACACTTACATATATATGTATGTATATATACACTCACGTATATATGTATGTATATATACACTCACATATATATGTATGTATATATACACTCACATATATATGTATGTATATATATACACTTACATATATATGTATATATATACACTTACATATATATGTATGTATATATACACTTACATATATATGTATGTATATATACACTCACGTATATATGTATGTATATATACACTCGCATATATATGTATGTATATATACACTCGCATATATATGTATGTATATATACACTCACATATATATGTATGTATATATACACTCACATATATATGCATGTATATATACACTTACATATATATGGATGTATATATACACTCACATATGGATGTATATATACACTCACATATATATGTATATATATACACTTACATATATATGTATATATATACACTTACATATATATGTATATATATACACTCACATATATATGTATGTATATATACACTCACATATATATGTATGTATATATACACTCACATATATATGTATGTATATATACACTCACATATATATGTATGTATATATACACTCACATATATATGTATGTATATACACTCACATATATATGTATGTATATACACTCACATATATATGTATGTATATACACTTACATATATATGTATGTATATATACACTTACATATTTATGTATGTATATATACACTTACGTATTTATGTATGTATATATACACTTACGTATTTATGTATGTATATATACACTCACGTATTTATGTATGTATATATACACTCACGTATTTATGTATGTATATATACACTCACGTATATATGTATGTATATATACACTCACGTATATATGTATGTATATATACACTCACGTATATATGTATGTATATATACACTCACGTATACATGTATGTATACACTCACATTTACATGTATGTATGTATACACTCACATTTACATGTATGTATATATACACTCACATTTACATGTATGTATATATACACTCACATTTACATGTATGTATATATACACTCACGTATATATGTATGTATATATACACTATCGTATATATGTATGTATATATACACTCACGTATATATGTATGTATATATACACTCACGTATGTATGTATATATACACTCACATATATATGTATGTATATATACACTTACATATATATGTATGTATATATACACTCACATATATATGTATGTATGTATACACTCACATATATATGCATGTATGTATACACTCACATATATATGCATGTATGTATACACTCACATATATATGCATGTATGTATACACTCACATATATGCATGTATGTATACACTCACATATATATGCATGTATGTATACACTCACATATATATGCATGTATGTATACACTCACATATATATGCATGTATGTATACACTCACATATATATGCATGTATATATACACTCACATATATATGTATGTATATATACACTCACATATATATGCATGTATATATACACTCACATATATATGTATTTATATATACACTCACATATATATGTATTTATATATACACTCACATATATATGTATTTATATATACACTCACATATATATGTATGTATATATGTATGTATATATACACTCACGTATATATGTATGTATATATACACTCACGTATATATGTATATATACACTCACGTATATATGTATGTATATATACACTCACGTATATATGTATGTATATATACACTCACGTATATATGTATGTATATATACACTCACGTATATATGTATGCATATATACACTCACGTATATATGTATGCATATATATACACTCACGTATATATGTATGCATATATATACACTCACGTATATATGTATGCATATATATACACTCACGTATATATGTATGCATATATATACACTCACGTATATATGTATGCATATATATACACTCACGTATATATGTATGCATATATATACACTCACGTATATATGTATGCATATATACACTCACGTATATATGTATGTATATATACACTCACGTATATATGTATGTATATATACACTCACGTATATATGTATGCATATATACACTCACGTATATATGTATGCATATATACACTCACGTATATATGTATGTATATATACACTCACGTATATATGTATATATATACACTCACATATATATGTATATATATATACACTCACATATATATGTATATATATATACACTCACATATATATGTATGTATATATACACTCACATATATATGTATGTATATATACACTCACATATATATGTATGTATATATACACTTACCTATATATGTATGTATATATACACTCACATATATATGTATGTATATATACACTCACATATATATGTATGTATATATACACTCACATATATATGTATGTATATATACACTTACATATATAACTTTGATGGTTCGTATTGTGCAGAAGTATATATAACTTCATTTAATTTATTATGGTATATATACATACGATGGCGCCAACTCTAAAAAGTCCGACTCTTGAATTATAATTAACAGTTCTCTAAAACACGACAAAACCAACTTTCAAAAGTCCGACTTTCGAATTGTAATTAACAATTCTCTAAAACACGACAAAGCCAACTCTCAAAAGTCCGACTCTCGAATTGTAATTAACAGTTCTCTAAAACACGACAGCGCCAACTCTCAAAAGTCCGACTCTCGAATTGTAATTAACAGTACTCCAAAACACGACGAAGCCAACTTTCAAAAGTCCGACTCTCGAATTGTAATTAACAATTTGCCTAAACACGACAGCGCCAACTCTCAAAAGTTGGACTCTCGAATAGTAATTAGCAGTTCTCCTAAACACTACAGCGCCAACTTTCAAAAGTCCGACTCTCGAATTGTAATTAACAATTCTCCTAAATACGACAGCGCCAACTCTGAAAAGTCCGACTTTCTGATTGTAATTAACAATCTTCCTAAACACTACCGCGCCAACTCTCAAAAGTTCGACTCTCGAATTGTAATTAACAGTTCTCTAAAACACGACAAAGCCAACTTTCAAAAGTCCGACTCTCGAATTGTAATTAACAATTCTCTTAAACACGACAGCGCCAACTCTAAAAAGTCTAACTCTCGAATTGTAATTAACAGTTCTCCAAAACACGACAAATCTAACTTTCAAAAGTCTGACTCTCGAATTGTAATTAACAATTCTCCCAACACGGCGACGTCAATCGAGTAACTTGACACAAACACTTGATGTGGTCACAACTCGTAACGACAAATTTTTCTATCCCAAGCGAGGAAAGTTTCTATTCTTTTTATCTCAACGAGAATTCACCCATGCAAACGAATGCTCATTTGAATAAATGAATTCTCGTCGTCGCACAGAAATAATAAGATTCTATCTTGTAATCGTAACGCTCTGGGTTCAATCCTCGATGAATGACATACGGCGCGATCCTCACTCTTTTACTTCGTGGATCCGCATAATGGCTGCTACATTTTAAAAATATATTCGTCTTTGCAAGATGTCAGGTAGGACACATTGACAAGCTGTTTGCCTTACACCTACCCCCATCCCAATAATCTCTACATTTTTGTCTGCCTAAATTACGGCTACGTCAATCATCACCAATTCAAGAAGAAGCGCTCTATCCTTTAATAGACTCACGAATGGCCTATGCTGGAAATCTCATTTCTTTGATCAATCATAACTCAAAAACCAATAAACCAAATTAGTTAAAACTTTGCACAAAATTTTTATTTGATAGGTTCTATAAGTGTGTAGAATTTCAGCATCGTTAGTCAAGGCAACCCAGAGATCCAGAAAGTTTAATCATGAAATCATGTTATCTGTGTGTACGTACACAAGTACGTATGTGCCACCCTGTATCTCATCAACTATTTGATGGATTCAGCTGATCTTTGGCAGAGATAGAGGTTCTAGGGTCTAGTTGATGGCATTTTAATTTCAGTTTAACGTATACCTTAGTTTTCCAGAAAATTCCAAAAAACCTTAAAAATTACCATTGTATTGAGACATAGCCTTTACAAAAGTAGTGACATTCCATGAAAAATGCCAGTATACTGAAATCATATGCCCTTAATAGGGTTAAGATGAACATTCATATACACTAAATGTACAAAAGCAAGGAAATTCCCAAATTTTTACACTTTTATTGTCATTAAGGGTATGCGAGCACAACAGGGCTATGTATTTTACTGGTAGGAATTTTTCTTCAGCGCACCCCACACACTTCATCCACTCATGCATAGAGATTTATACTGTAGTGATGCGATAATGAAATGGTTTCGTTGATATGTAGTCATACCCTTAATTAATGACACAAACACAGCCTAAGGCAACCAATTTGGAAGAAGGTCGATTTTTATTTAGGCTGTTGGTATTGCTTACGTCGGGGAGAAGAAAGATTAAGCCTGCAGATTTTTTTTAACTATGAATGGGGGTGGTTAAAAAAAAAAAATTTTTAGGGGGGGGATTATTTTTTTTTGTTTTTATTTTACTTTTTCTAACTGAAAAAATAACTATTCATGGGAAAGGTAAAAAAAAATTTTTTTAGGGGGGGGATTATTTTTTTTTCTTTCTTTTACCAACTGAAAATATTATTATTCATGGGGAAGGGTAAAAAAAAAATTTTTTTTTGGGGGGGGGAGGGGCAATTTTTTTTTTCCTTTCTTTTACCAACTGAAAATATTACTATTCATGGGGAAGGGTAAAAAAATGTTTTTCTTTGTGGGGGGGGGGTAATTTTTTTTTTTAACTGAAAATAGTATTCATGGGGGAGGGTAAAAAAAAAATTAGGGCCCTGCAATTTGCTTCGTTTGTTATCAATACTCAAGGAAATGAGTCCGCATTTTTTACGTTTTAGTAGATAATGCTCGCCACTGCATGCTAATATCCGCCACTGTCCGCCATTGTCCGCCAATGTCCATTTCTTATTACGTATAATCGCGTCAGTGTCCCTGATGCTACACTTCGTCTTTTCTGTCCTCGGTCACTGAGGAAGAGATCCTTCTAGACTGAGGGAATTTTTATTTCTGCCCCAACCGAGAGTGCCCCCTTTTTGGGGAGCTGGATTTTCTTCACATTAAAAACCGACCTTGTGTCCAACTCTTTCCACGTGGGGAGGCAAATAGATACCCTCTCATACCACGAGATATATATATATATATACTCAAGTGATTTATCCGTATTTACATAGGTCCTGTGAAAACATTAATAATAACCAAAACATTGATCGTGTTCGCAAGCCTTTTTTCGCGTTCTCGCTCTTTTGTCCCCTTTTTCCCTGCGCCTTATCTTCCTCTTCCTTTGTCCCCGTTTTCAAAAAAAGGTAATAATGACAGGTAAGACATGATTATGATGCCCCAATCCAGGTGCACTTAGTAACAAGACGCCCACGCACTACCCCCTCCCTCCCCCGGCCACCTCTAAACCTGATGTTGTAAAAGTAATGTCACTGACATTTCCGTGTTTTGTTTAAAAATATCTTATATTCATGAAATCTGGCAACCAAAGATTAAAAAAAATAATCGGAAAGCAATTATGATGTTTTTTTTTAGGGTGTATATATCAATTACTAATGGAGATTTGGTACCTGTCTGTCTAAAGCAAAAACTATACTATTACTTCAATTACTAATGGAGATTTGGTATCTGTCTGTCTGAAGCCAAAACTATACTATTACTTCTATTACTAATGGAGATTTGGTATCTGTCTGTCTGAAGATGAAACTATACTATTACTTCTATTACTTATGGAGATTTGGTATTTGTCTGTCTGAAGCCAAAATTATACTATTACTTCTATTACTAATGGAGATTTGGTATCTGTCTGTCTGAAGCCCAAACTATACTATTACTTCTATTACTAATGGAGATTTGGTATCTGTCTGTCTGAAGCAAAAACTATACTATTACTTCTATTACTAATGGAGATTTGGTGTCTGTGTCTGAAGCCGAACTATACTATTACTTCTATTACTAATGGAGATTTGGTATCTGTCTGTCTGAAGCCGAACTATACTATTACTTCTATTACTAATGGAGATTTGGTATTTGTCTGTCTGAAGCCAAAACTATACAATTTCTTCTATTACTAATGGATATTTGGTATCTGTCTGTCTGAAGCCGAAACTATAATATTACTTCTATTACTAATGGAGATTTGATATCTCTGTCTGAAGCTGAAACTATACTATTACTTCTATTACTAATAGAGATTTGGTATCTGCATGTCTGAAGCCAAAATTATACTATTACTTCTATTACTAATGGAGATTTGGTAACTGTCTGTCTTAAGATGTAACTATGCTATTACTTCTATTACTATTGGAGATTTGGTATCTGTCTGTCTGAAGCCGGAACTATACTACTACTTCTATTACTAATGGAGATTTGGTATCTGTCTGTCTGAAGCCAAAACTATACTATTACTTCTATTACTAATGGAGATTTGGTATGTGTCTGTCTGAAGCGGAAACTATATGATTACTTCTATTAATAATGGAGATTTAGTATCTGTCTGTCTGAAGCCGAAACTTACAGGTCCACAAAAGTTATTAATAGAGAGAGAGAATCAGAGAGAGAGAGAGAGAGAGTGAGAGAGAGAGAAAGAGAGAAATAGAGAGAGAGAATGCTTTCTCGAGCGTAATAAATGAATTCAGCATGTCCTAAAACATACAATTTGACACCAAGATCACTACAATCAGATACCAATTCATAAGGAATATCGTTATCGCTAGCTCCTGATAGCCGCCATCTTGAAAAATGGCCGCCATCTTGAAAAATGGCCGCCATCTTTTATTTTGAAGTGGCTAGTTGGACAGATATGTTTTAGTATACCTGATGCAGTCATCATGCCAATGTTGGTGCTTGTATCATCATTTGCACGCTAATATTGCAATTTTGAATTTAGCCGCCGCACAAGAAATACAGATACAGAATAATTAAATCGGCTATTCATAAAAATAAAAAAATAAAAAAATTATTATCAAACGAAGACATTTGTATAAAAATGTGTCGTTTTTATTTTTTTAATTTTAAAATTTTTTTATGATATTTCACCTCAAACAAGGCAGCTACTAATATTGGCGCAAAAATATTGAATTTCTTGTTTAAAAAAAAAAAAAAAAGAAAAAACATAACAATCCTATTACCCCCTCTCCCTCCCCCGGAAAAAGAGACCATTTTCTTTTTTTATGGTTTGACTGTTAAATGCTTGGATTATTATTTGATCAAAAATGCTCTCCGCCACCAGAACAAAGAGACAGTTGGAATTCGGTAAGTATTTAAAAAAAATTTTTTAATAATAAAAAGGCCCTTTTTATGTTTTTAACTTTATTATTATTTATTATTATTAAACAAGGCAGGACGCCACTGTAGACGTAAGAGGCTACTGAGAATTAGGGAGTAGGTTTATGGTGTCATTCTAAGTTGGGAGCTGTGCAGCGAGATGTTTGTTTGCATTAGTTTTAAACTTCTGCATGTCGGGAAAACAGGGGTAGGGAGGAAAGTTCCAGAGGCCAGCAGCACGAGGAAATAAGCTATTGAAGTAGAAGGCTCTCCAGCATCTGGGGACTTCCAAAATGAATGGATGGGATTTAGTTGATTGTCGAGTTGGTCTAGTGAATTTACGTCGAGGGTGTACCAGAGTAGCCAATTCATCGGAGCATAATCCATTGAAGTATTTGTAAAACAAGCACAAGGATGCAACATTGCGGCGATGGGACAGGGGCTAGAGCTTGGTTGACAGTGAGGGACCTATTAGGTTTCCAACTCTTTTTTGGACCTTGTCAAGGAGGGAAAGACTAGTAGATGATGCACCAGCCCAGATGTGGTAACAATACTCCATGCATGGGCAGATAGTGGCTTTGTAGAGATACAGGATAATATCAGGTGTGAGGAGTTTACTAGCACGGTAGATGGAGCCAACCTTCTTTGCGGCAGCCTTGGCAATGTCTTCAATGTATTTGTTTCAATTCATGTTACCTGTGAAGGTTAGGCCGAGGAGTTTGAATGATGAACTCTCAGGTAGAGTGTTATTTGCAACCAAACTTCAGATGAGAAGAAAAAGCCATGAATAATATTGTACACAGATACATATCCCAAATTGACAATAATAATAATAAAGTTAGGCCTATTATTTACTATGAGAAATTTTAACTCTCAGGTAGGGTGTTATTTGCCATGGCAATCGGTGGTTTCTTGTAGTTATTGAAGGAAAGGACCTTTGTCTTTGCGGCATTAAAAGTTACCAACCATTTATGACCCCAATCCACTACAGCTTGGAGGTCATTTTCTAAAGATTCAGCCATTGCCTCGGATATGTCGTGTCGGTTTTGCCAACATGGCGAGAGTAAAGTGTGGTGTCATCAGCAAATAAATCAATATCAGACTCTACGTCATCAGGGAGATCGTTTATGAAGATCAGAAACAATAAAGGTCTAAGGATAGATCCCTGGGGTACACCAGCATTTATGTCGTGTTGCTTAGATGAACAGCCATTGATGATAACCTGGATCTTTTTTTTTTGGTTAAAAAGGATCTAATTATATTAAGTAATTGCCCAGTAAAACCATATGAGCGTATTTTCAGGAGAAGCCCTTTATGCCATATCTTGTCAAAGGCCTTGGATATATCAAGCTACTGCCCAAGCTTCACCTGCCTTGTCGAGTGTATGATACAAGCGTTCAGAGATGACCGTTAGGATGTCTTCAGTAGATCGTGCTTGTCTAAATCCATACTGACGGTCAGAAAGAAGTTTAGCATTAACTAAATGCCGGACTATCGTTAGATTGATTTATGATTCAAAGATTTTAGCAAAGATCGGGAGTAGACTGATTGGGCGGTAGTTCTGAGGATAGGTTCTATTCCCAGAATTCTTGTAGACTGGTACCACGGAGGCAATTTTCCAGCTATCGGGGAAGCAAGATTCAGCTAGGCATTTGTTGTAGAGTTTGGAGAGGACAGGGGCCAGTTCAGCAGAGCATTTCTTTATTACTATTACTGGTATAAGATCAGGCCAACAAGCTTTGCAGGTGTCAAGGTTTTTTATGATGTCTCTGACCTGGGATGGGGTGATGACCAGGTTATCAAGTGTGGCTTCGGTCCGCAATAGGAATTTAAGGAGGGGAGAGTTCTGAATCCAAAATGGAGTTAGATGCGAAACGCTGGGCAAGTAGTTCAGCCTTATCAGTTGCCATGCAAACGACATCATTGTGGTTTGATAGTGGGGGAATTGTTGATTGACTATTGTTCACTACACTATTGTAGATTTTTCAGAAATCATGAGTACCTAGTTTCTGTGACTGAATGCGTTTTTTTGTTAACTCATTATACCTTCTCTTCGCTTCACCTATCACAGCCTTACAATTATTTCTTGACTCTATAAGTTTATGTCTATTAGTAGCTGACTTATGGCGGCCGAATTTATGGAAGGCTTGCTGCCTCTCAGCAATGGCAGCTGCACATTCCGAGGTGTACCATTGGGGAGAGTGGGGCTTGCTAAAGAATTTTCGCATGGGGACATAGGCTTTAATGCTTGCTTTGATCCATTTAGTTAACTTATTTGTACACTGGTCAGCAGGGAGTGAAAAGGTTTCCCTCCATGGGGCGTCGCTGATGTGATCTCTGATTGATTCACAATCAGCCTGCTCGTAGTATCTCGTTATTTTGAGCAACGGCTCATCAGCTTTTGGACGAATTTTTAGGGTGATATGAATCATTAGCACTATGTGATCAACATTCCCGAGTAGGCTATGAGCTTTCGTCACACAAGCCTCGGGCATTGAGGTCAAGAAAAGGTCTAGAAGTGAGGCTTGCTGGTCTACTCGATCGGGGATGCGGGTCAGGAAATCAACAGTCTGAGAGAGCGAGTGAGCTAAGGAGAAATCATACATAGAATTGCCAGGTGCGTCATTAAGGCTGGAAAATCCCAAACAGTCAAAGTGGTGTGCATTAAAATCCATAAATACATGTATTTGAACATTCGAGTCAAGTGAGAGTGCTCTATCTTTGCTTTCAGAGACAGAGTTTAGCAGAGTACAGTCCTGGGTCGAAGGGGAACGGTATAAGAAATATAAGTAACTAACGCTGTGATGTAAAGTCAATCTAAAGCACATGTATTCTTAGTCATCCGATTCTCCCCTATGTTCTCTAGTCAGGGGGAGGGGGTTTTAAACATAAACTCCTAGCCTGTGCATATGTTTGTCAGAGTTTTTACGGTAGGGTGGGATACCTCAGTCATGTTAAAGTGGTGAGAGGAGATTGAGGATTGAAGGTTTGTTTCACTTAGTGTTAGGATATCCGGGGAGTTTGTCAGGAGAAAAGTTTCTACGTCGTTGATGTTGGTTCTAAGTCCCTGGATATTTGTGAATGCGAACCTCAAGGGCGGAGGCGAAGGTGTTTTTTGTTGGATGCCTGGTTTAGGGTTAGGGTTAGGGTTAGGGTTAAGGGTTAGGGTTAAGGGTAAGGGTTAAGGGTTAGGGGTTAGGGTTAGGGGTTAGGGTTAGGATAAGGGTAAGGGGTTAGGGGTTAGGGTTAAGGGTTAGGGTAAGGTTAGGTTAGGGTTAGGGTTAGGGTTAAGGGTAAGGGTTATCGTTTTTATTATATTTCATTCTACCCGTGTGTCGCTACATAACACATAATAAAATCGAGTATTCATTCAGCAAAAACATAAAAACTCATGACAATGACTGGATTCATTGTCAATTTATTCAATTCTGGACCATCATTCAATTCCGGACCATCATTCAATTCCGGACCAATATTCAATTCCGGACCATTATTCAATTCCGGACCACCCCACAGCAAGAAGTCAAGATCTGCTATTTTCCTTATATTAAACGAATTGTTGCGTGACGGCGGTGTTTCTTTGAGTGACTGGTTCTGTGACTCGGGACTTTCTTTCGTCGGTTGGAAATTCATGGCTGTTTCTTTGTTGTCGTTAATTTTTATTTATTTATTTTATTAAACATAGTTCACCCCAAACAAGGCAAGTTGCCACTGTAGACGTAAGGGGTTACTAAGAATTAGGGTGAAAGTTTCGGGGGGGGGGGGTCATCCTAAATTGGGATTTGTGCAGCGAGATGTTTGTTCACATTAATATTATAAAAAGTTGCTTAAATTTTGGGAATAGACATCATTTTTGGTCATTTACTAATGGTTTAAATTTCATTTGAATCTAAGGAAAAAAAGTTTTCAGTTAGGGGGGGGGGCAAGACCACTAGCGTTGAAGTGATATATTTCTTATATAGCCTATGACCTTCACTGAGAGGTCAGTAGTCCACATGCCAATTTTCAAGCAATTCTGTCCAGCGGTTTGGGTGAACATAAGACAAAGATTAGGCGGACACGGACACACGGACACACGGACACACACACACACACACACAGAGTTACTATTTTTTATATATAGATAGGAAAATTTTATTAAGTGTTGAAGAGTGCTTACAGAACAAGGGGAGATAACTTTCTTTTTATCATTAAATTAAATTTATTTAATAAGTCAAATATTTTATTTTAAATATTTAATACAACCTTAGTAGTTGTCGATTTTTTGGACCTTGTCTAAGATGGAGAGATTCCGGACAACTCCACAGCAAGAATTTAAGATCTGACATTTTGCTTATATTAAACGAATTATTGCGTGACGGTGTTTCCTTGAGTGATTGGTTCTGTGACTCAGACTTTTTTTTCTTTCGTCGGTTGGAGATTTATGGCTGCTTCCATTTCTCGCTAATTATTAGAACTCGAAGACAGTTTTTAAAAAAGGTTTAGATTTTATTAAGCCTAATAATACGGGGTGGCCAAGAAGTGACTGCGGGATTTTTTAACTTGGATATATTCTTTATTTTTGATGGTACCTTAATGCAAGTTTAACATATGGAGCTTAGGAGGCTACTATTCATTTTTAAACTCAAACACACACTTACGCACCCTGACTAAAAGCGACACACACACACACACAAATGCCTACACTGTCACAAAGGGGTAAAATGACGCCTCATCACTTCTCAACTTGCACACACACACACAGTCGTATGCTTACACACCCTGACAAAAAGCGACACACACACACAAATGCCTACACTATCCTAAATGGGTAAAGTGACGCCTCATCACTTCTCAACTTGCGCACACACACAGTCGTATGCTTACGCACCCTGACAAAAAGCGACACACACACACACAAATGCCTACACTGTCCAAAAGGGGTAAAGTGACGCCTCATCACTTCTCAACTTGCACACACACACAGTCGTATGCTTACGCACCCCGACAAAAAGCGACACACACACAAATGCCTACACTGTCGCAAAGGGGTAAAGTGATCCTCATCACTTCTCAACTTACGTGCCCACACAGTCGTATGCTTACGCACCCTGACAAAATGCGACACACACACAAATGCTTACACTGTCACAAAGGGGTAAAGTGACAGCTCACTAATTCTCAACTTGCGCGCATACACATTCATACACTTACGCACTCTACTGCAACACACACTCACACAGATGTTTACAGTGTCGCGCGCGTATACACACTAATAAATTAGAGGCACAAACACATTCATTTTATTCCTAACTGAACTTTCTCTGAGAACTGAACATTTCAAATGAACAATTACTCACATAAAATGTCTTGTAATTTTGTGCATATAAAAATGTCTCCCGTTCGTTAAACAATGTTTTCTTCTTTCATCTCCATGCAGGTCCCCAGATGTTGAACGGCTTTCTACTCTAATAGCTTATTTCCTCGAACTGCTGGCTTTTGAAATTCCCTCCCTGCTCCCCGTTTCCCTAACTGTACAAACATTCAGAAATTTAAATGTAATGCGAACAAACATCTTGCTGCCCAACTCCCCACCTAGGTTGATCCCCTATAAACCTGGCCCCTAACAGTCAGTTAAATCCCATCAATTCACTGTTTAGTTCCTCAGCTGCCTGGTGGCTTTCTACTCTAATAGCTTGTTTGCTCGAGCTGTCAGCCGTTGGAACTCCCTCCATGCTCTCTGTTTCCCTGACTCTACCAACATGCACACATTTTAGTGTTATGTAAACAGATATCTCGCTGCACAACTGACTTAACTTCTGGCCCATAATCCACAGGACCACTTACTTCTCAGTGGCTATATGCCTTGTCTGGGGTGAATTCAAGTTTTTTAAAGATTCATAGAAAATGCAGAATCCTTTATATCAATCGAGGATACGTCCTCGCCAATCAGTCCAACATGCAATATGGACAAACATCTTGCTGCACAACTCCCCACTTAGGAATCCCCTATAAATCTGGCCCCTAATTCACAGTAGCCCTCTTACGTCTTACTGGCAAAATGACCCCTTTTTTAGGGTGAATAAATGTAATAAAAACGAGGGAGTAAAAGGGACGGCTCATCCATTCTCAATTCGCGCCCGCACACCCATACATAGTCATACGCTTACGCACCCTGACAAAAAGCAACCCACACACAAAATGCCTACACTGTCGCACGTTTATTCACATTCATAAAAAAAACAGGCACATTTTATTGATCATAAATAACATCTCTCACTGAACTTTGTTTGAGAACTCGCACATTTCAAAGGATCAGTTTACGTTAAAGGAAACTGATCCCCCTTCCTTAAATTATTATTATTTGTACTCACTAGGAGTTCTCACACAGATCATCGTCAGTGATTGCTCACCGACAACAACCAGTTGTATTTCCTGGAGTCTGAGTGACAACAAGCCTCCCCAGATTTCCAGTATTATTCACCTCAGGATCATTTTACTTTAAATTTACATAGGAAACTGATCCCCTTTCCTTAAATTTAAATTATTATTATTATTGATTTGTTATGCCTCCTTGGGCATCTCCCCTTTAACTATCTTCTCAATTCAACTGTTAAAAAAAAAAAAATTAAACTCTTAGTACAGTGTCGATATCCAGAACAAATTCTCTTAAATATTTCATTTGATAACTCCCAAAAGTGTCCTCTCAATTTCTCCCTCCTACCACTTTCTCTGAATTCATCCAACCTCATCTTAAACTGATCCACGCTATTGCTGTTCTTAATCCGATCTGGCAACTTATTCCAAAAACATATTACTCTGTGAGCAAAATAAAAACTTAACTGGTTAACAGATCTAGTTTTTGAAAACTGCCTTGACAATAACCTTCCAGATCTAGGAGAAATACTAAAAAAATGCCCACCATAGTAAGAAATGCCATTTATTATCTTGAAAGTCTCAATCATATCACCTCTCATTCTTCTCTCCAGCAAAGTAGTCAATCCCAATTTGTCCAATCTCTCCCTGTAACTGCACTCTTTTACTTTACTTATTAGTTTTGTCACCCTTCTTTGTACGCCTTCCAGTTTCAACATTACATTCCAATTTCCATGTCTTAAATTGATTTAAACATTGAATTAAAGTTCTGAACACTTTAAAAATAATTTTATTTCAAGACAAAAAAATGCAATTTAAAACAAGTAAAATTGACAATAAATTACTTTGTTTTATATTTATTTCCAAATAGTTTTTCTTTTTTCATAACACTTTGTACGCCTTCCAGTTTCAATTTGGAATTGTTTTTGGCGCTCTTGTATAAACAGTAACCGATCTGAGGGAGATAACTCTATTTTTCTTAGCCGCCGCTATTCCGAATTCGCTTATACTTTGGCAAAGGAAGATAACTTTGTTTATCGCAGCATGAAAGAACATAACTTTTCTTTTTATGTTTATATAAAGTGTATACAATTTGTGGCATGTAAATAAAAGTGCTTTAAAGTTATTTTGAACGCATTTAAAACCCGTAACATGTTTTTAAATTAATTGTTATAAAGTTTATGAACTTTGTGGCATAAAAGTTATTTTCTTTCATTCTGCGATAGGGGTAGGGTTTAGGGTTAGGGTTGTTAACGCATTTCGAAACCGTAACCTTTTTTTTATTATTAATAAACAAAGTTATCTCCTTGCCAAAGTATAAGAGAATTCGGAATAGCGGCGGCTAAGAAAAATAGAGTTATCTCCCTCAGATCGGTTACAGCTTATACAAGAGCGCCTCAGTTGGTCAGTAAAAAATTGAGGAAGAACGAGTGGTGAACTATTACGAAGAACACGCGCCGGATATCCGCACTAGAACAGGATTGTTTTAACCAATGCTGTTGGTAATTTATATATGGAAAATTAAATTACTGACGTAATTCTATGCTTTTATACGAATATTAATGCGAACATTGGCAAAGCATAACTTTTCCCCGTCGTTTGCAATACCAATATTTTCTAATTTCGCATTTAAAATATTTACGTGTAAAAAAAAAAGGTTTTGTAAGGGAAGTAACTCATTAGTTTCATTGGCGGTTGTCTCCCTTGAAAATGGAATAACACGATATTTTAGAAACAATTTTATTTGTCCGATTTTTCACTTGATTTTAACTACGATTGACTGTTTTAAACTGGAACCAGTTTTCGTCTATCAATTCAAGAGGAATACTCAGTTGCTTGCTATTATGATTATTTAATTTATCTATTTATTTATCATTAATGAGATTTAAAAAAAAAGGTGAAGGTACCTGCTATATATAGAAAAAGGGTCGCAAAATGTTGGAAAGAGTGTTGAAAAATGTTAGAAAGAGTGTTGAAAAATGTTGGAATGAGTGTTGAAAAATGTTGGAAAGAGTGTTGAAAAATGTTGGAAAGAGTGTTGAAAAATGTTGGAAAGAGCGTCGCGAAATGTTGGAAAAAGCGTCGAAAAATGTTGGTTAAGAGCGTCGAAAAATGTTGGAAAGAGTGTGGAAAAATGTTGGAAAGAGCGTCGAAAAATGTTGGAAAGAGCGTCGAAAAATGTTGCAAAGAGCTTCGAAAAATGTTGGAAAGAGCGTCGAAAAATGTTGGAAAAAGTGTCGCAAAATGTTGGAAAGAGTGTTGAAAATGTTGGAAAGAGTGTCAAAAAATGTTGGAAAGAGGGTCGAAAAATGTTGGAAAGAGCGTCGAAAAATGTTGGAAAGAGCGTCGAAAAATGTTGGAAAGAGCGTCGAAAAATGTTGGAAAGAGCGACGCAAATGTTGGAAAAAGCGACGCAAAATGTTGGAAGAAGCGTCGAAACATGTCGGAAAGAGCGTCGCAAAATGTTGGAAAGAGCGTTGCAAAAAGCGTCGCAAAATGTTGGAAAGAGCGTTGCAAAATGTGTGAAAGAGCGACGCAAAATGTGTGAAAGAGCGACGCAAAATGTCGGAAAGAGTGTCGCAAAATGTTGGAAAGAGCGTCGCAAAATGTTGGAAAGTGCGTCGCAAAATGTTGGAAAGAGCGTCGCAAAATGTTGGAAAGAGCGTCGCAAAATATTGGAAAGAGCGTCGCAAAATGTTGGAAAGAGCGTCGCAAAATGTTGGAAAGAGCGTCGCAAAATATTGGAAAGAGCGTCGCAAAATGTTGGAAAGAGCGTCGCAAAATGTTGGAAAGAGCGTCGCAAAATGTTGGAAAGAGCGTCGCAAAATGTTGGAAAGAGCGTCGCAAAATGTTGGAAAGAGCGTCGCAAAATATTGGAAAGAGCGTCGCAAAATGTTGGAAAGAGCGTCGAAAAATGTTGGAAAGAGCGTCGCAAAATGTTGGAAAGAGTGTCAGAAACATGTTGGAAAGAGTGTCAGAAAAATGTTGGAAAGAGTGTCGAAAAATGTTGGAAAGTGCGTCGAAAAATGTTCGAAAGAGCGTCGAAAAATGTTGGAAAGAGCGTCGAAAAATGTTGGAAAGAGCGTCGAAAAATGTTGGAAAGAAAGAGCGACGCAAATGTTGGAAAGAGCGACGCAAAATGTTGGAAACAGTGTCGAAAAATGTTAGAAAGAGTGTCGAAAAATGTTGGAAATAGCATCGAAAAATGTTGGAAAGAGGGTCGAAAAATGTTGGAAAGAGTGTCGAAAAATGTTGGAAAGAGTGTCAGAAAAATGTTGGAAAGAGTGTCAGAAAAATGTTGGAAAGAGTGTCAAAAAAATGTTGGAAAGTGCGTCGAAAAATGTTCGAAAGAGCGTCGAAAAATGTTGGAAAGAGCGTCGAAAAATGTTGGAAAGAGCGTCGAAAAATGTTGGAAAGAGTGTCGCCAAATGTTGGAAAGAGCGTCGAAACATGTTGGAAAGAGGGACGCAAAATGTTGGAAAGAGCGACGCAAAATGTTGGAAACAGTGTCGAAAAATGTTAGAAAGAGTGTCGAAAAATGTTGGAAATAGCATCGAAAAATGTTGGAAAGAGCGTCGAAAAATGTTGGAAAGAGCGTCGAAAAATGTTGGAAAGAGTGTCGCAAAATGTTGGAAAGAGCGACGCAAAATGTTGGAAAGAGCGTTGCAAAATGTTGGAAAGAGCGTCGCAAAATGTTGGAAAGAGCGTCGCAAAATGTTGGAAGAGCGTCGCAAAATGTTGGAAAGAGGGTCGAAAAATGTTGGAAAGAGGGTCGAAAAAGGTTGGAAAGAGTGTCGCCAAATGTTGGAAAGAGCGTCGAAAAATGTTGGAAAGAGCGTCGAAAAATGTTGGAAAGAGTGTCGCCAAATGTTGGAAAGAGCGTCGAAAAATGTTGGAAAGAGTGTCGCCAAATGTTGGAAAGAGCGTCGAAACATGTTGGAAAGAGGGACGCAAAATGTTGGAAAGAGCGACGCAAAATGTTGGAAACAGTGTCGAAAAATGTTAGAAAGAGTGTCGAAAAATGTTGGAAATAGCATCGAAAAATGTTGGAAAGACCGTCGAAAAATGTTGGAAAGAGCGTCGAAAAATGTTGGAAAGAGTGTCGAAAAATGTTGGAAAGAGTGTCGAAAAATGTTGGAAAGAGCGACGCAAAATGTTGGAAAGAGCGTCGCAAAATGTTGGAAAGAGCGTCGCAAAATGTTGGAAGAGCGTCGCAAAATGTTGGAAAGAGGGTCGAAAAATGTTGGAAAAAGGGTCGAAAAATGTTGGAAAGAGGGTCGAAAAAGGTTGGAAAAGGCGTCGAAAAATGTTGGAAAGAGGGTCGAAAAATGTTGGAAAGAGGGTCGAAAAATGTTGGAAAAACCGTTGCAAAATGTGTGAAAGAGCGACGCAAAATGTTGGAAAGAGCGTCGCAAAAATGTTGGAAAGAGGGTCGCAAAAATGTTGGAAAGAGGGTCGCAAAATGTTGGAAAGAGCGTCGCAAAAATGTTGGAAAGAGCGTCGCAAAATGTTGGAAAGAGCGACGCAAAATGTTGGAAAGAGTGTCGAAAAATGTTGGAAAGAGCGTCGAAAAAATGTTGGAAAGAGCGTCGAAAAATGTTGGAAAGAGTGTCGAAAAATGTTGGAATGAGCGATGCAAAATGTTGGAAAGAGCGACGCAAAATGTTGGAAAGAGCGACGCAAAATGTTGGAAAGAGTGTCGAAAAATGTTTGAAAGAGCGACGCAAAATGTTGGAAAGAGTGGTGAAAAATGTTGGATAGAGCGTCGAAAAAATGTTGGAAAGAGCGTCGAAAAATGTTGGAAAGAGCGTCGCAAAATGTTTGAAAGAGCGTCGAAAAATGTGTGAAAGAGTGTCGAAAAATGTTGGAAAGAGCGTCGCAAAATGTTGGAAAGAGCGTCGAAAAATGTTGGAAAGAGCGTCGAAAAATGTTGGAAATAGCGTCGAAAAATGTTGGAAAGAGCGTCGCAAAATGTTGTAAAGAGTGTCGAAAAATGTGGGAAATTTAAGACGGCTCGGGCTCGAATTCCCACAGCAGGCATGCAAACTGAACCGTTGCAAACGCCAATACTCAACAAAACAGGAAAACAAATAAATAAATAAATAAATGAACGCTAGTGCGTGCTTACCTGCTTTTCAAAGTTGCGACGTTGCCCCTTTTTAGTGTCGCGGCTCGTCCTGCTTGGTAACATCTAACATAATAGGAAAACGAGACCCTTTCATAGGCCTAACGGAATAAGTACAGTGTTCCCCTAAAATAATTATGGTTGTGGAAATAACCCCTCGACGGGAGAAGAAGAAAAAAAAACAAACAAACAAAAAAAAAAAACACACTAACTTACTTGAACAGAATGTCCAACTAAAAGTAATTAACTATAAAAAAAAAAAAATGTCGTCCGAGATTCACTCGTAAATAATAAGAGAAATTAGTATTTCTGGCCTTCCCCATCTAAATTAATTTCAACGTTAGTCACTTTTAAAGAAATAGTTGGTAACTTATTAGGTTGGTCTGAGGTAAGCAGGGAAGAGATAGGGTGTTTTAAAAAAAGAAAAGAAAGTAATATGTGTCCACCTGTATGGAATACAGACACACGTCAACCAACCCCACCGGGTCCCAACTGAACCATTAAATACCCAACCTCTCCCCCATCTCGTTGTTAACGTGATTCACGTCTGCTGATCACCCCTCTCTCCAAGAAGGGAAGCTAATCAGAGGTATGGAAAATTCCTTCAAATAAAGGGCCATGAACTCCGTAAGTTTTAAATCCATTGTTTTGTACATTTTGGCTGATTAAAATACACATTGTTTATAAAATTTATATAATTCCGACATTTTCATTATAAATCTGAGGACTTTATAATTTTTTTAATTTTTTTTTATGTACTTTCCTTCTACAGCGGAAAGATGTGACACAAGGTCGGAATGTGAGATTGGAAAGCCAGCGCCTGAGACTATGAGCACTCCAAATAAATTGTTTGTTTTTTTTCTAAAATAATTCATGTATTTAAAAAAACAAACAATGATAATGTTACAGTTTTACATCAAATTGTTCCATTGGTCTGTTGATTATTTGAGCGTCCTAAATCCTCTTTTTATTTTATGCTTATTTTTTTAGTCAAACCTAGTCAAACATTCGCAACACCGACTACATCAGTGCCCTTCCGCTTACTTCCGTAAGTTTTACACCAATTGTTTTTATGGCCTATGGGCTGGGATCAAAGTGTAGTATCTGTTCCGATGAATACTACACCCTATAGACCGGTATCGTCTTGGCCTTCGGTTCTTGATTCAGCCGGTCTTAGGGTTTGTGCAGTTCTAGGGGTCCACCCTGTTAGGCTTTGCCTTCTCACCCTTTGAGAAGGGGTTAGTTTATTGCTAATCGCCTGAGGCGCCCCTACCGGGGAGTGCCGACGGAGCTGCCCAAGCATTTTTTGATGGTCACAAGCGCTCTTCCTCTAGGGTGTTGACTTATCAAATCCCACTTTCCCGACCTTGTGTCACATTTTACTTTGTGGGAGGTTAAGGTTAGATAAATACCCACTTTGTCATTTGTGTAGATTTGTTTCCCTTGAACGCTTGCATTGCGATTATCTCCCTTATCTAAAACAACGGACATAACTTATCTCCCTTATTGAGGG
>OY744554.1:7987984-7992984 GCA_963556195.1 Sepiola atlantica | reverse complement strand
GTCGGATTACCTTCACCCTTCCTTTCTCATATATATATATATATATATATATATATATATATATATATATATATATATATATATATATATATACATATATATATATATATATATATATATATATATATATATATATATATATATACAGGGTGGGCCAAAATAAGGGTCCTATCTTTAAATTTGAATAACTTGAATTTGAATAACTTCCATAAAATAAAAGTTAAACTCACCAAACTTTATGTGTGTGTAGACTGACCCTTCCGAGATTTTTTGAAATAAACAAAACAAATTTTAGCCGAAAAACACTTCTTAAAACTTACAAAAACTAAAGTATTGTTTTTTACACTGTTTTGAGTTTTTTAAGCAAAAATAATGTTTTCTAAATGAGGGTACGTTCCTTAGGGCTAATACGGCTCATGCTTGCTTCGGAAGGGGTCCTTTACTTATTCTAAAAAAAAAAAATTTTTTAAATCAATAAATAAAAAAGTTATGAATTTTTAAAAATAGGACCCTTATTTTTGCCCACCCTGTATATATATATATATATATATATATATATATATATATATATATATATATATATATATATATATAAATATTCAGCATTGTCCACTTTTATATATATATATATATATATATATATATATATATTCAGCATTGTCCACTTATATATATATATATATATATATATATATATATATATATATATATATATATATATATATATATATATAATTAACTTGTTACAAATATCCAGGGGATATAAATCCGAAAGAAGTTGAAACCGGGTTTATGAGAGTGCTCAATGAAAATTCAGAGCAAAATATATTTTTTGTTAGTGATTTTATTATTCCATTAATTGCGACAAAATATATGCTGTTTCATTAGCGCCCACAATGAACGACAACTTTTCAAGCGACAATGGAATCCAAACGTCTAAGATTTTAAATTCAACCCCAACCGGAAATTGAAGATGCATAAGAGGGAGGGGGGACGGAGATGGGGCTCAGCTTATAGCGAGGACAGGAAAGGGGAGGGGGGAGAACCCAACAAGTGATATTTCAGAAAGCTGAGTGGGGTGATCTCTAGTGTATGGGCCATATACATATATATGTGTAGAGAGAGAGAGAGAGAGAGAGAGAGAGAGAGAGAAAGAGAGAGAGAGAGAGTAAGAGAGAGTAAGATGATACTTTAAATATATAAATAATATCTTTAACCAGTAGACTATCAAGATAAAAACAAAGCTCAATATATAGTGTATAGAGCACTAATATCATAGGACGCAGTATAACCCCTTGTTTTTGAACTTTAATATAATCTAATTTTCTCTTTTTACTTTATTTTGTTTTATTTTATATTTTATATCAATATTTTTTTGACATTATTATTTTTTTATTTTATTTTTTTTATTTTTCGATTTTGATTCTTGACAGTCCCAACCACGTGACTTTCCAAATTTTAATTTTAAATTTCTTTTCTTTTTTCTCCATTTCATTCTTTCCAAATAGGATCTAAGGTTAAGATCGAATTTTAACTCTGCCTGATGAGATCTCAGTTTATAACAGCTGTTGATCGATAACATCGACATGCCAGTGTCGCAGATTTTGTACATGTCTGTGAAAATAAAAATAATCATATGTAAAAGCTCTATTTGATATTGAGCACTTTTTATAAACCCGGTTGAAATTCTTTGGATTACTACCCTGTGGATGTTTTACCTGGATTATTAAATCAAAATAAAAAATCAAAACATTTTTTTTCTTCTTCATCTTGACTTGTTTTATCTAATATTTCGCTTGATATAACAAGCCTCGACAGAGCTTTAGACAAATAAAAGGTATTAACCTTTTTTTTTCATAATAATTCTTTCTGGGTTTGTTGAAGTGTCGTCCGATGTTATGGACTAACGGTGCAAATGTCTGTTTTAATTGAACTTAAATCGTGCATGGTCGCTGGTAGTTATAAATTTGGGAAAGTTCATTTTTCATATATATATATATATATATATATATATATATATATATATATATATATATATATATATATATATAAAGAGAAATTGGGGCTAAAAACGCTGGCCCAAGCACACAGATATTGAACGGGTAGATCCTCTAGTATATAATTTAGTTAGTTGAGAATAATAAGAATTCAACGGGAATTCAAATAATTTTCCTTATATTAGGAAAGGATCCGGTGTCAAAGAGCTAAGTGAGAGCAGAAAATGAATAGGGAGTGAAAGTGTTTGATACTTTCTTTGTGGAAGATGTATTTGGAAGAAGCAGATAAGTCGGATTAAATGTTATAATATTTGTACGTAGAAAAAAATGTAATAATATTTGTATGTAGAAACCACTGCTATACATGCCCATCACCAGAATGGCCAAGAAATCAAATCGAAATATTAATCCATTATACTGGTTTAATATATATATATATATATATATATATATATATATATATATATATATATATATATATATATATATATATATATATGAATCAATCCAACAAAAGATATAAGCGTCAACTAATATCTTATAATTAGTGAAACATCCGGATAAAAAACTGAAGCTCAATATACTGGATAGAGCATTAATATTATAATATAAGCGTGTTTCGCTCTTCTAGCCAGATGTGATGGGATTCAGTCTTATTTTGCTCAATTCGGATTTAACGGGTTTTCTAATTAAACAACGAACTTTGATTTGACTTGGATTGCACATGTCGGGATTTCGGAACTTTGATTGGACTTTTTGTATTATTTTGATTGATTTATTTATCATTAACATTGAATATGGACACATTTCGCGACTGGATAACTTTGCCGGCCCCTTCAATTTCACGTATTTGGACTGCTGTTTATATCTTGGAGTAATGTCCTTCCTGATTATGCTTCCCAACTTGTATGACCTGGATGGACTGTATGGATTCAACAAAAAGTATGTTTTTGGATTGATATGTTTGATGTTATGTATTTTTATGTATTTGTGTATATAATTTTATATATTTTCAAAGCGTAATTTTATTACCTGTAGTAGTATAACTGCGGTAATGGTCCTCTGAAGAGAAGAATTATCGTTGAAAACTCATGAGCTAAGGACTTAAGGATGCTTTGCATGAACTTTGAATTCTAATAAAATTTGATTGACACCTTATTTTATTACTTCATTTTATAATATATATATATATATATATATATATATATATATATATATATATATATATATATATATATATATATATATATCTTCTCTTTATATCAAAGTAAATGTCTCTGTGTGTGTTTTTGTCATGCTTGTGTGTTCTCTATAAAAAGAAAGAGTTAGAGAATCTAGACGCAATCTAAAAGTGTATTCTTATGTAAAATTTATAGGGGAAGACAATGAACTTATTCTTGAATCTCTAAGTGTACACATTAGGAGCTACGAGAGCAAAACCGCTTAAAACGTTTACTAAATTTAATAAACTTAAATCAATATATAAAACCTTTTATTGGGAAGACAATGGAAGTCGTCCCGAATTTCTACGCTTCCCTCTATGTGCCGAATATCTAAGTACTCTGACTTATAAGTGACCTATGAGATTAAAACTCTTTAACATTCTAAATATGCATATCTGATTTTGATGAAATTTTAATCATATTTTAAGGCACTAATTCGTCAAGTTTTCGGACATTTCTGCTTCTTCCGACTGTATTAAGTGGGCGAAACAGAAGTAAGGGGGTCGGTAAAAACAAATACAGTCATATGGTGCATATAGTGAAAAGGTACATTTTGTTTTATTAATGTCGCTCCAGAAAAAGTAGGAAGCCACTTGATGTTAGAAGTTTCAAAACCATTCCCATGAATTTGAGTCGTGGCATTTATTTACGTATTTGCAATGATTCTTCTTCTTCTTCTTCTTCTTCTTCTTCTTCTTCTTCTTCTTCTTTTTCTTTTTCTTCTTTTTCTTCTTTTTCTTTTTCTTTTTCTTCTTCCTTTTCTTCTTCTTCTTCTTCTTCTTCTTTTTCTTCTTTTTCTTTTTCTTCTTCTTCATCTTCTTCTTTTTTTTCTTGTACTTTTTCTTTTTCTTCTTCTTTTTCTTCTTCTTTTTCTTTTCCTTCTTTTTCTTCTTCCTTTTCTTCTTCTTCTTCTTCTTCTTGTACTTTTTCTTTTTCTTCTTTTTC
Organism: Sepiola atlantica; assembly: GCA_963556195.1. Taxonomy (NCBI): domain Eukaryota; kingdom Metazoa; phylum Mollusca; class Cephalopoda; order Sepiida; family Sepiolidae; genus Sepiola; species Sepiola atlantica. Next base: position 7,988,819 of record OY744554.1, on the reverse strand, counting down.
TTCTTCTTTTTCTTCTTCTTCTTCTTCTTCTTCTTCTTCTTCTTTATTTTCTTCTTCTTTTTCTTTTCCTTCTTTTTCTTTTATTTCTTCTTCTTTAATTTTCTTCCTTTTTTTATTCTTTTTCTTTGTTTTTTTTTCTTATAGTGAAAAAGTACGTTTTTATTTATCGAAGACGCTCCAGAAAAATTAGGAAGCCACTTGATGTAAGAAGCTTATATATATATATATATATATATATATATATATATATATATATATATATATATGATTAATATTTTTAATTTACACAGACATGTACAAAATCTGCGACACTGTCATGTCGATGTTATCGATCAACAGCCGTTTTAAACTGAGATCTCATCAGACAGAGTTAGAATCCGATCTGAACCATATTTGGAAAATAAAACATAATCATATATAAAAGCTCTATTTGATATTCATCACTTTTTATTAATTCTTTGGATTACTATCTATATATTTATATATGTAATATATTTATATTTATATATGTAATATATATATATATATATATATTTATATATGTAATATATATATACATATACATTTATATATGTAATATATATATTTATATATATGAATATATATATATATATAGATATATATATATATACATATATATGAATATACATATATATATATATAAATATACATATATATATATATATATATATATATATGTATATATATATATATATATATATGAATATACATATATATATATATGAATATACATATATATATATAAATATATATATATATATATAAATATATATATATATATATATATGCATACAAATATATCTATCTATCTCTC
>OY744554.1:7973895-7987784 GCA_963556195.1 Sepiola atlantica | reverse complement strand
ATATATATATATATATATATATATATATATATATATATATATATATCCATAACAATATATATATATATATATATATATATATATATATATATATATATATAGATATATATATATAGAGAGAGAGAGAGAGAGAGAGATGGGGGGGGGGGTTGAGAGAGGTAGGAGGGAGAGAGTTAAAATGTTTTTAATCACTCGAATAAAACATTTAACATAAATACATTTTAATGCGTATTGCAATTTGTCGTTTTCGACTTTTTACTCTAATCTGATAATTACCGTTTCGTTTGGATCATTTGAAGCACGGTTCAGCGTTATATTATTCCATCCCTACCCACCCGGCGTTGCCCGGGGGTATTTTCACTTTCATTTTCGTTTAGATCATTACCCCACCCCCGACTCTTTAAGATATTTAAAAAAAAAAAAATCAGTTTTTGCAATGAAATCAATCGAACGTCTTACGAAATGTTGGAATTCAAATCCCATGAATACGTTTTTCCCCTCCGTTGCCCGGGATTCATTACTTTCAAAATGTGTTTTGCAAACGTATCTATGTTAAAAGCAAGCAAGGGACGCTATTAGATAAAGGTGAACAACTCTTATTCTTTCGTTTCAATGACTTCAAGTAGCGAATAGAAATTCATCTGAGAACGCGTCGTCTAAAGAAGAATGGGGTTTTATGGCAGGAATACAATGTCGCCAGTGTAGCTTCTGATGGTCGACTTCTTGGGGGGGGGGGGCGGGGGGGAATTACACTCAAGGTATCATATACTTATCGGAAGAGTCCATTTGTGTATATAAATAGGGATGACACCACAGCACATTAAATTCTAGTGATGGGACAATTCCAATATTTTTCCCGATTCCGATACAATTACCGATTTTGTTCTAAATTACCGATTCCGATACAATTACCGATTTTGTTCTAAATTTCCGATTCCGATACAATTACCGATTTTGTTCTAAATTCCCGATTCCGATACAATTACCGATTCGGATTTCGATTCTTTTAAAACCTCTAAATATTTACTTATAAAGTTGTTGTGTTTTATTTTTTAAAGATATTTTTGGATTACCGTAAAAACCCATGTAATATGTGCAGGGTTAGGGTAAGGGTAAGGGTTAGGGTTAGGGTTAGGGTAAAGTAAAGGGTAAGGGTTAGGGTTAGGTTGAGGGGGGTATATAGATTTTGGTTTTTCTGGTCGTCTAAAATCATTAAATATTTAGTAAAAGTTTGTCCTCATTTTGAAAGCTTGTATTTATTGATGAAAAGAAATTGTTTTGGAGCCAAGCAACGCGTGAATTTGGCTTTAAATAAATGTGTATTTATTTAACAAAATTTCGACTTCATAAGTTATCGTCAGAGATTGCAACATTTTTTATCTTTTCTTATTTTTGTTCCTCGTGACATGATATCACGAGAAATTATCTCTTTCTCTTACTCTCTTTCTCATTCTCATTCTCTCTCTCTTTCTCTCTGTCTCTTTCTTTCTCTTTCTCCACCTCTCTCTCTTTTTCTTTTTCTTTTTCTTTCTCTCTTTCTCTCTCTTTCCTCTCTCTCTCTCTTTCTCTCTCTTTCTCTCTCTTTTTCTCTCTCTTTCTCTCTCTCTCTCTCTTTCCCTCTCTCTTTCTCTCTCTTTCTCTTTCTCTTTCTTTCCCTTTATCTTTCTCTCTCTCTTTCTCTCTCTCTTTCTTTCTCTTTATCTTTCTCTCTCTCTTTCTTGGAGGTAAGACTAATAGGGTGATTAAAAAATGAAAGTGGGGAAAATTGAAAAGTGGAAATGGGAGGTAAAAAAATGTGTAAATTGGAAGAAGGGACTATTGGTAAAGTGGAAATAGGAGGTAAGAAACATTTAGAAATTCGAAAAAGGGACCATTGGTAAAGTGGAAATGGGAGGTAAGAAAAATGTAGAAATTGGAAGAGGGGACCATTGCTAAAGTGGATATGGGAGGTAAGAAAAATTTAGAAATTCGAAGAAAAGATCATTGGTAAAATCGAAATGGGAGGTAAGAAAATGTAGAAATTGGAAGAAGGGACCATTGGTAAAGTGGAAATGGGAGATAAGAAAAAATTAGAAATGTGAAGAAGGAACTATTGGTAAAGTGGAAATGGGAGGTAAGAAAAATTTAGAAATTTGAAGAAGGGACTATTGGTAAAGTGGTAATGAGAGGTAAGAAAAATGTAGAAATTGGAAGAAGGGACCATTGGTAAAGTGGAAATGGGAGGTAAGAACAATTTAGAAATTTGAAGAAGGGACTATTGGTAAAGTGGAAATAGGAGGTAACAAAAATTTAGAAATTGGAAAAGGGGACTATTGGTAAAGTGGAAATGGGAGGTAAGAAAAATTTAGAAATTTGAAGAAGGGACTATTGGTAAAGTGGAAATGAGAGGTAAGAAAAATTCAGAAATTGGAAGAAGGGACTATTGGTAAAGTGGAAATTGGAGGTAAGAAAAATTTAGAAATTTCAAGAAGGGACTATTGGTAAAGTGGAAATGGGAGGTAAAAAAATTCGAAATTGGAAGAAGGGACTATTGGTAAAGTGGAAATGGGAGGTAAGAAAATTAGAAATTGGAAAAAGGGACAATTCGTAAAGTGGAAATGGGAGGTAAGAAAAATTTAGAAATTGGAAGAAGTGACCATTGGAAAAGTGGAAATTGGAGGTAAAAAATTAGAAATTGGAAGAAGGGACCATTGCTAAAGTGGAAATGGGAGGTAAGAAAATTTAGAAATTGGAAGAAAGTACCATTGGTAAAGTGAAAATGGGAGTTAAGAAAATTAGAAATTGGAAGAGGGGACCATTGGTAAAGTGGAAATGGGAGGTAAGAAAAATTTAGAAATTTCAAGAAGGGACTATTGGTAAAGTGGAAATGGGAGGTAAAAAAATTCGAAATTGGAAGAAGGGACTATTGGTAAAGTGGAAATGGGAGGTAAGAAAATTAGAAATTGGAAAAAGGGACAATTCGTAAAGTGGAAATGGGAGGTAAGAAAAATTTAGAAATTGGAAGAAGTGACCATTGGAAATTCGAACATGGGACCATTGGTAAAATGTAAATGGGAGGTAAAAAATTAGAAATTGGAAGAGGGGACCATTGGTAAAGTGGAAATGGGAGATAAGAAAAATTTAGAAATTGGAAGAAAGGACCATTGGTAAAGTGGAAATGGGAGGTAAGAAAATTAGAAATTTTAAGAAGGGACCATTGCTAAAGTGAAAATGGGAGGTAAGAAAATGTAGAAATTGGAAGAAGGTACCATTGGTAAAGTTTAAATGGGAGGTAAGAAAAATGTAGAAATTGGAAGAAAGTACCATTGGTAAAGTGGAAATGGGAGGTAAGAAAATTAGAAATTGGAAGAGGGGACCATTGGTAAAGTGGAAATGTTAGGTAAGAAAAATTTAGAAATTGGAAGAGGAGACCATTGCTAAAGTGGAAATGGGAAGTAAGAAAAATGTAGAAATTGGAAGAGGGGACCATTGCTAAAGTGGAAATGAGAGGTAAGAAAAATTTAGAAATTGTAAGAGGGGACCATTTTAGAATATGCAAACAGTATTGACGTCGAAATTGAAAGAGACGACCATTGCTTCAATCATTCAGCTGCACTCGCAGTCTTGAAGCAATTCGTCGAACGGTTGCCTGTGAAGATTGCTGACATCTATCTCTCAATGGGAGCTAATCAAGCTTGACCAATGTTTCATAGCAGACCAATAATTCATTGAAAGATGAACGGAATTGGCTGTCGAATATCTACTTGAAGATCAGCGGAGCTTAAAAGACAAGACAGATGAGGCGATCAGCTAAGTGGCCGTAAGCGATCGGCTGGCAGTATGAACACGTGACGACATGCCAGTGAGGGTGTGGTGTTTGTAATGTTGTGTCTGTGTGGTGGCAGTGAGGGTGTGGTGTAGATCTGTGTATGTGTAAGAAAGAGATAGATAGATAGATAGATAGATAGATAGATATGTAGAAATAGATCGAGAGAGAGAAAGAGAAAGAGAGAGAGAGAGAAAGAGAATAATAAGGTAGAGCAAGAGAATGTGTGTGTCTGTGTGTGTGTGTGTGTGTGAGAAAGAGAGAGAGAGAGGAAGAGAGAGAAAGAGAGAGAGTCAAAGAGAAGATTTATGTGTGAGACGTTGAGGGTTAGACTGAAAGACAGTTAAGTAGATTATGAGAGAAGAAGGGAAGGAATGAGAGATAGAGGATATGATAGTGATAGATATATGCCGTGAGAGAGCGTGTTCAGCAGAGAGACAGCGTTTGTGAGAGGTTAGGCGTGAGACTTGAAGACGGTTTACTAGAGTCTGAAAGAGATAGAGGATAAGAGGGGGGAAGCGGGAATGTGATAGATAGATCCAGGGAGAGAGCGTGAGAGCGCGAGAGAGTGTGAGATAGCGTGAGAGAGTGTGAGAGAGTGTGAGTGTGTGAGAGAGCGCGAGAGGGTGCGAAAGAGTGTGGGAGATTGTGAGAGAGCGTGAGTGGGTGTGAGAGAGCGTGAGAGAGCGTGAGAGAGCGTGAGAGAGTGTGGGAGAATGTGAGAGAGCGTGAGAGAGTATGAGAGAGTGTGGGAGAGTATGAGAGAGCGTGAGAGAGCGTGAGAGAGCATGAGAGAGTGTGGGAGAGTATGAGAGAGCGTGAGAGAGCGTGAGAGAGCGTGAGAGAGCGTGAGAGAGTGTGGGAGAGCGTGAGAGAGCGTGAGAGAGCGTGAGAGAGGGTGAGAGAATGTGAGAGAGCGTGAGAGAGTATGAAGGAGTGTGGGAGAGTATGAGAGAGCGTGTGAGAGTGTGAGAGAGTGTGAGAGAGTGTGGGAGAGTGTGAGAGTGTGTGAGAGAGCGCGAGAGGGTGCGAGAGAGTGTGGGAGAGTGTGGGAGAGTGTGAGAGAGCGTGAGAAGTTGTGAGAGAGCGTGAGAGAGCGTGAGAGAGCGTGAGAGAGTGTGGGAGAATGTGAGAGAGCGTGAGAGAGTGTGAGAGAGCGTGAGAGAATGTGAGAGAGCGTGAGAGAGCGTGAGGGAGCGTGGGAGAGCGTGAGAGAATGTGAGAGAGCATGAGAGAGCGTGAGGGAGCGTGGGAGAGCGTGAGAGAGCGTGAGAGGCCGTGAGAGGGTGTGAGAGAGCGTGAGAGAGTGTGAGAGCGTGTGTGAGAAATAAAGAGGGAGTGTAAGAGAAAATCTGCATGAGATGTTCTGAGTGAGACTGGAAGACACTTAAGTAGAGTCTAAGAGATATAGACAGCGGTAGAAAGTAGGGGGAGTTATCATTATTTGTACTCACTAGGAGTTCTCACACAGATCGTCGTCAGTGATTGCTCACTGACAACAACCAGTGGTATTTCCTGGAGTCTGAGTGACAACAAGTCTCCCCAGATTTCCAGTATTCTCTACCTCTTTTCGATAGCTACTGTAAATAAATTTGCAGTATCACAACAGCCGTTTACCATTAATTTCTCGCTGGTAAGAACCATTGGTTTTCTCTGGGATTTGGGTGGCAATAAGCCTCTCCATCAGCGAAACGAGAGGGATGGACTCCGCCTTCCATATGCTGTGCCCTAGACACGGTGATTCTTAACAAATCACCGCCGCTACGGCCATGGGCAGTGTGCGGTGTCGGCAACGACAGTCGTGCGCGTCCAGGCTATGCGACCTTTACCGTTACCTTTTTTATACACATACATATACACTTAATATATAAATACATATATATATATATATACATAATACATATATAGATACATATACACATACATATATACATACATATACACACATACATATATATATATATATACATATACACATACATATACACATACACATATAATACATTATACATACATATACGCATACATATACACAGACATATATACATACATATACATACACATATACACACACATATACACATACATACATACATACATACATACATACATACATACATACATATACACATACATATATACATGCAAACCCGTCGAAAATTATTAACGAACGTTCAGATTTGTGAATATTTATTTTATAATGCTGTGAAATATTCACACCGTCTAGCTAACATTTATATGCGCAGAAAGTGTGAACACTTTTCTTTTCTGCGCATATGTAAACACCTCGCGGCCATTAAACTTGGACGCACGTAATTTCCCGGTCAAATTATAAAATAAACTAGAAACATGTTTGAAAGGTGATGACGTATATGCGAACATCAAAATGCATTAGCGTATAATTATATAGATTAGCGGGGCCCGTGGAAATTCCACACTTACAATCTTCATCTATCTACATAACTTAATGTTAGTAATATTACATTTTATTTTATAGAACTCGCTCCAGCCAAGATATGAAGCCACTGTTAGTAATGTTTAAAAAGTTTTTAAAAAGGCATGGAACCACTTGATGTAAGAGGCTGAAAAAACGAAATATAATTATCGCAAAACCGGGAGATGCAAATTGAACTTAGTCTTGAAAAGACTAAGGCTGTAGGTAGGAAGGACACAAGCAGCAGGTAGAGAGTTCCACGGGCCTGTAGTTCTTGGAAAGAGGCTACTGGAAAAGGAAGCTGAGGTATCAAAACATCGAATATAAGGAGACCACTAGACCAACTAGTCAACCGAGCTGGAACAAAGGAAGCAGAGAATAAATCAGACAATTCTAAAGAAAATATGCCATAATAGTATTTATAGAAAAGACTGAGACTAGCAACATCACATCTGTGAGAGAGAGGGTGCACAGCATAAGAATAGGTGTGGCCAATCAAATTACAGAAACGTTTCTGAACCTTATCAAGAAACCTCAAATGGGACAGAGATTCACCAGCCCAAATATGACAACAGTATTCCATACATGATCTGATTGTGAATTTATAGAGATAGAGAATAGTCTTATGTGTGAGAAAGTTTTTAGAGCTGGAACAAAAGAAGCAGGGAATAGATCACATAATTCTGAAGAACACATGCCATAATAGTATTTATAGAAAAGACTGAGACTAGCAACATCACGTCTGTGAGAGAGAATGTGCAGAGAAGAAGAAAGGGTGGGTCAAATCAAATTACAGATACGTTTCTGCACCTTATCAAGAAACCTCAAATGGGACAGAGATTCACCAGCCCAAATATGACAACAGTACATGGTCTTATTGTAGATTTGTAGAGATAGTGATTAGCCTCAAGTGTGAGAAAGTGTTTGGAGCGATAGAAAGAACCGACTTTACGAGAAGCAGAAAGAGCGATGGATCTAATTTATGAACTCCAACAAAGATTTAAGGAGAGAGAAAGACCAAGAAGTTCTGGAGTTGATTTCTCTTCAAGAACAGAGCCATTCATGAGAATCTCAAGAAGAAAAGGGACACACCTACGATTGAAAGACACGAGCTGAGTCTTAACAGGATTAAACGAAACAAACCATTTCGTACCCCAATCCATAACCGAACTCAGGTCAACTTCTAGATGAGTTGCATATTCCAACTGATCCCAGGGAGATAACCGAAGAGCAACACCAGAATCGGGATTGGTATCATCAGCGTGGATGTTAATCTTCGGAATCATATTCTCTGGAAGGTCATTGATATAGAGAAGAAACGGTGTTGGGGTTAGAATAGAGACCAAAAGAACACCAGCATTGATAGGGGAAAAAAATGAAGTGGCACCATCCAGAGTTACTCGCAGACTTCGATCAGAAAGAAAAGACATACTAATGTGAAGAACCTTACCACTAACCCCATAACCCTGAAGATTATGTAGAATTCCTTTTGAATCAATACTGTATTGCAGGAATGTTTTTTGATAGAACTTCACGTGAAATAAAGAATAAATGAAATTCTGTAAATAATTTGAATACTGTATTTACAAGAAAAGTGGATGAAGTTAACTTCAAAAAAACTACAAAAGCTAATAAATTGCCCCGACGCCCCCACCCCCGAGCCATCTGGACGAAAGTCGGTTCACATCGGATTCACCATTTTTGTTTACCGGCTTTCATTGAAAACTACCGATTTTGTTACTTTTATAAGCAACGGACAATTTGTTGCAACAAAGCTATATTCGTAGAGGAGGCTATTACCAACAGCTAAGGATTTTATCATTACATTTTTCACATGGGTTCGGGTCCATTTCTTTGCTCAAGTTCCTTAAACAGTCCAAACTCCCTCCTCTTATATCGGTTAGAAAATTCAAACACTATCTGCATATTATTACGTAATCAAACCCTAACCCTAACCCTAACCCGAACCCGAATCCTAACCCTAACCCTAACCCTACTCCTTACACTACCCCTACCCCTACCCCTACCATAACCCTACCCATAATCTTAACCTTAAGCCTAACCCTAACCATAACCCTTACCCTAACCCTACCCCACACCTTAACCCTACCCCCATTTCTAAGCCTAACCCTACCCTAACACCTTACCTTAACCATACCCCTATTTCTAACCATAACCCTACCCCTAACCCTAACCCCTAACCCCAACCATAACCCTAACCCTACCCCTAACCCTAACCCTAACCCTAACCCTAAACCGAAACCTTCCCCTAACCCTACCCCTAACCTTAACCCTAACCCTAACCCTAACCATAACCCTACCTCATACCCTAACCCTATCCAACCCTAACCCTACCCTATACCCTAACCCTAACTCTAACCATAACCATAACCATAACCATAACCATAACCATAACCATAACCCGAAACCTTCCCCTAACCCTAACCCTAACCCTACCCCTAACCCTAACCCTAACCCTAACCCTAACCCTACCCCTACCCCTAACCATAACCATAACCCTAACCCTAACCCTAACCCTAACCCTAACCCTAACCCCATACCCTTGCCCTTACCCTTACCCTAACCCTAACCCTAACCCTAACCCTAACCCCTTATCCTCGAGTGGCTTTTGTTTTTTCATCAACGCCGAAACATTAGTAAAACAAAAATAAGTTTTCCCTGCGTCATTTCCCCCTACAGACTATGTCTTATATCAAGCGAGAAGCTGGGAAAAATCCGTCTCCAAAAATTTGTAAACCCTTCAGGAGTTTTGGCGAAAATATGGTGTCAAAAAGTATCAGATCTATTATTAAGATGCTGTCTATCATTTTCACTCTCTCCCACCGAGTTCTTGTTTTATTTGTAATGAGTCACCACTTATTAAGGCGAAAAGCTACTCGAATGTAAAGGTTACCGAGATGGATAGATTGTCAGTTACTGATGAAGAAGGATATTATGAGAGGATTGAATATGGAGCATGGAATGAATCAATTTTGATTACTTATAAAACGGTTTCTGCTGATATTCGTTCAGTAGTTAGTAAAGGGGGGCAACTCTTATTATTCTTTGGCCGCAAAATGCCTAGGCAAGATATGTTGTACATTGTGTTTGGGTTTTTATAGTATGCACAGTATATCATTTTAATAAAAGGGATTTTATTGTCGAATAATACAGGGTGGGCAAAAATAAGGGTCCTATTTTTAAAAATTAATAATTTTTTTATTTATTGATTAAAAAAATTTTTTTTTTTAGAATAAGTAAAGGACCCCTTCCGAAGCAAGCATGAGCCGTATTAGCCCTAAGGAACGTACCCTCATTTAGAAAACATTATATTTGCTTAAAAAACTCAAAACAGTGTAAAAAACAATACTTTAGTTTTTGTAAGTTTTAAGAAGTGTTTTTCGGCTAAAATTTGTTTTGTTTATTTCAAAAAATCTCGGAAGGGTCAGTCTACACACACATAAAGTTTGGTGAGTTTAACTTTTATTTTGTGGAAGTTATTCAAATTCAAGTTATTCAAATTTAAAGATAGGACCCTTATTTTGGCCCACCCTGTATAAAAGCAGGGGGACAACTCTTATTATTCTTTGGCCGCAAAATGCCTAGGCAAGATATGTTGTACATTGTGTTTGGGTTTTTATAGTATGCACAGTATATCATTTTAATAAAAGGGATTTTATTGTCGAATAATAATACTATAAAAAATTAGAATTGTCAAATTGACAGTGTCTGAGGCGGGGCCACATGAGAAAGAGTTGACCAATGAGAATAGAACGGGAAGAGTAAAGTTTTGTCTAATATCAATAGGGGTTCGATTAGATTCAAAATAGAAAGAAGCTATTAGCTTTCTGTGATCCGAAAGAAAGTTGTGAAACTGGTAAAGAAATAGTTCTGTATTTGTTAAATAAAAACCAATGGAAATGTTTCAAGATGGCGGTGGTGAAGTGTTCACCATTAAGTAATCGGTACGCCCCATCAGTGGCGTAGCTAGACCTTTTGCCGCCCGGGGCGGTAGTAAAATTTGCCGCCCCCCCCGGCATTTGGGTGCCCGGAAAATTCGTCCATGGATAATTCGCCCATGGATAATTCGTCCATGGAAAATTTTTGGCTAGGTAGGAAAACTGGTCCATTATTATTAAGTTAACATTATTCTTAATTTTCATACCTTGCGAAAATTAGTTCTACGATACAAGACGTTTTTTCTCTTTGGAGGGCTCGCCCTCTTAATAATAACATTATGAAGACAAAGAAAAGAAAACTACATCGGACTATTCTCTCCTTGATACATCCATGTTATTTGGCGAAAATTCGGACTTTAACAACAACGACAAAAAAGTAAATAAAAATGATTTTATCATTTCATAACATTTTCAGGTTTTCAAATGTTCTCATTTAAATTTATTATTATATAAAATTATAGTATAAAATTTCATATTTTTTGTTAACTTTTGTTTTTTTAAATTTTTTTCTCTACTTTCTATTTTTACCCTCTCAAAATGCCGCCCCCTCAGGTGTGCCGCCCGGGGCGGCCCGCCCCCCTCGCCCCCCCCCTAGCTACGCCAGTGCGCCCCATATATGCTTTTTATGGTAATAAGGAACTATTTTAACGTTTATTTTAAACACATGTAATTGCTTATCAAATAGCTGAAGTATGAAAACAAAAATGGCGAAACTTTTTTTTTTTTTTTATGAAGGGCTCACACTTTAGTTTAAGCGAGTATCGAAAATGTCTTTTTTATTTTATTTGTTTGGGTCATCACGCATCAAGGCCAAGAGTTAATGATTGTCAGTCGAAAGATACTCATGGGTCGGTGTATTTAATGGACGGCTGGAAGGTGAAAGAAAACCCCCTTTTTCATTGCGATAGTTGTGGTAATAAGACAAGTTCTTGCTTTGAATGTCTTACAAGAGAAACCAGAAATTAGAAATCAGTTGAGCACTTTCCATAGACATAATGATAGAGTAAAGATTAGAGACGCCAAAAATGTGTCGTAATCAGCGGGGAAGCTGTCCCGCGGTATTGTGTTCCACGGACGGGAAGCTATCGCAAAAGAGGCATGCCCATAGAAATTCCGCCTAGAGTTAGGCATATGTCTCTACTTCAACATTATTCCTATCAATTATCGATTTTGTTCTAAATTCCCGATTCCGATACAATTACCGATTCGGATTTCGATTCTTTTAAAACCTCTAAATATTTACTTATAAAGTTGTTGTGTTTTATTTTTTAAAGATATTTTTGGATTACCGTAAAAACGCATGTAATATGTGCATATATTTTGGCAAACGTAACAATACACTTGATTAGATTTAGGGTTAGGGTTATGGTTAGGGTTAGGGTTTAGGGTTATGGTTAGGGTTATGGTTAGGGTTAGGGTTATGGTTAGGGTTAGGGTTATGGTTAGGGTTAGGGTTAGGGTTTAGGGTTTAGGGTTATGGTTAGGGTTATGGTTAGGGTTATTCCTATCTGGTCAAAGTATTATCAGAAAGAAACTCAATCGAAATGGATTCTATTCGCCTTAACAACAGTGAAAACAAAAACGACTAAATAGACTAGTCAGAATAAAATATCGATAAGTCAGACGGATTGTATTTGGGGTTGAGTTTGAAATTCCGACAAGATAAATTTATATGTTAGCATTCTAGATAAAAAAGTTAAGATCTTTTAAAGTTTTGAATACAAATATGGCGGCCAATGAGATGGGAGCTCATGAAAAGTCGTCTAGGGAAACAGTCACGTCTTATAATGACGAAGGCAGCTGAGCATTCGAAAGAGTTTTTCTTTTTGCGTGATGTCTTCACTCAAAACACAATAGAATTTCCTTCGACTAAAAGATCTTGGAATGATGGTAAATGTTTGTAGCTTCCAAAAACGCATTAAACGGTAAAAAAAAACAACAACAAAAAAAACCGGAATTTAATACGGAGTCTTTTTCGTGAATTGGCAGTGATTTGACACAATGGGACTCTAATGCCGGTCGACTGTATTACTTACACAACGAGCTATTTGGTTGGAGACATTCTTTGAGCGCAGACGCTGGCCATCACTTAGTCGGTTATCGGGTCAGCAGATGTAGAGAGGGATTTGGCGGAAGTGACGTGAACGAATAAAGTTTATGGAAGATGAGATGTACAGATTGATAGATAGACACGAACGACTGTGTGGTACGTTGGTGTATGTGTGGATATGCGTTGGGTAGATATGAAGACACACACACACAAACACACACATACATATATATATATATATATATATATATATAGATATATATATATATATATATATATATATATATATATATATATATATAAATATAGATATTTATGGAGAGAAAATGATAGATAAGAACAAAAAAAAAATATATATATAACCAGGAAATAACCGTGATACAGTAATATATATATATATATATATATATATATATATATATATATATATATGAAGCAATCCAACAAAAGATATAAGCGTCAACTAATATCTTATAATTAGTGAAACATCCGGATAAAAAACTGAAGCTCAATATACTGGATAGAGCATTAATATTATAATATAAAATGAAGTAATAAAATAAGGTGTCAATCAAATTTTATTAGAATTCAAAGTTCAAGCAAAGTATCCTTAAGTCCTTAGCCCATGAGTTTTCAAAGATAATTCTTCTCTTCAGAGGACCATTACCGCAGTTATACTACTACAGGTAATAAAATTACGCTTTGAAAATATATAAAATTATATACACAAATACATAACTTTGGATAACTTTGCCGGCCCCTTCAATTTCACGTATTTGGACTGCTGTTTGTAACCTGGAGTAATGTCTTTCCTGATTATGCTTCTCAACTTGTATGACCTGGATGGACTGTATGGATTCAACAAAAAGTATGTTTTTGGATTGATATGTTTGATGTTATGTATTTTTATGTATTTGTGTATATAATTTTATATATTTTCAAAGCGTAATTTTATTACCTGTAGTAGTATAACTGCGGTAATGGTCCTCTGAAGAGAAGAATTATCTTTGAAAACTCATGAGCTAAGGACTTAAGGATACTTTGCTTGAACTTTGAATTCTAATAAAATTTGATTGACACCTTATTTTATTACTTCATTTTATATTATAATATATATATATATATATATATAGTCCTGGCTCACCCCATCCTTCCATTTTTTTTCCCCCACTCATTCTTTTCTACATTCATTTCTATTTCTCCAACAAATACGGACGTCAACCCAGTAGTTGGCCACTATTTCATTCTATTTTTCCCAATATGTCTACCCTACATGTATCTGTGCTTGCATGACATTCTTTCTCTATTTTATCATCCTGATGAAGTCTTATAAATAAAGACGAAACGTTGATGTACACATAAAAAACATCCATTTTTTGGTTTTCCTTTTTCATTTTCCCATATATATATATATATATATATATATATATATATATATAATATTAAATATGTGTATATATATATGTGTGTGTGTATATATATATATGTGTATATATATATGTGTATATATATATATATATATATATATGCACAAAACATCAATGTCTGTAGGTAAAAATAATTAATATTTACTTTTAAAAATATAATAAATTGATGATAATATATATATATATATATATATATATATATATATATATATAT
>OY744554.1:7923895-7966395 GCA_963556195.1 Sepiola atlantica | reverse complement strand
AGTTTCAAGGTTTTAATAAAGATCGCCTCGAGTATTTTCGTTTTAAAAAAGTTGGTTTCAGAATGTATTATTTTCATGTTATTGACTAAAATTTGTCTTGAATCAGTGAGGGTATCAGTTATGTTTTTTATATGCTAGTAAATTGAGCTAGAGTTTACAAGATGCATGGTAGGGCGGCTGGATAAGGTAGTGGTTGTAAAACCAATGTAGCTATTATGTTATATAGGGTGGCTGTGGACTCGTTTTACGGACCATACTACAAATGTGGCAGGTTTTGTGATGATCTGATGGTATGCCATAATTGAAGCTACCTTTTGAAATAAGCTTGTAATGATTTAAAAACAATGCACAAAGATTGCTATCAAACTGAAATTAACACACGATGTCATTTCTTATTTTATTTGATTAATTTGATTATTCTATGCTAAAATGTAAACAAATGCGATGGGATTTTGTTGACGCTTTGCGAGCGTCCATCCATACATATTTTGTCGTTCAAGCAATACATAGAAACAAAGCACACAACGAAGTTAATATGTTCGAAAAACCATTTATGTAATGCGACCAGTTGGATTGTGTGCGTTTTACGCACACAAAAAGACATCCTGGAAAAGCTTGTGTGTGTGTGTGTGAAAAATACGAGATAATGTGTCTCACATACCTTGGATTTTGTGCGTGTAGAAATATTGGAATATATATATATATAGTCTCGGAAGTTCTTTTAACCTTCAAAACTGGAAAAAAAAAAATTTTGTTGAAAGATTTTAGTCTAGTAAGTCAATCAATCTACTGCAATCACTATTTTAGTTTACTTCCAAGAATATACTCTAATATAAATATATGTTTTTATATATAAGGGATCGTCAGTTGTTTACCATGAAAACTGTTTCGGGATTTTAAAAACTAAACAGTATTTCTTTATCATGGCATCCCAGCAGTGTTGATCAGATATATATATATATACCGTATTTCTTAATTGGGAGAGTATTCCGTATGTTGTTGTAACTTTTTGTTTATTATTAATAAATATATATATATATATGTATATATATATATATATATATATATATATATATATATATATATATATATATATATAACTTTTATTCCTATATAATTTTATTGCTAGCTACCATATCACAGAATGGTTCTTGGGTGTAGTGTTTTGATAGTATTATAATTAATGTTATTTTATATGCAAATTACCATATCACACGGTAGTCTTAAAGGTAATATATTATTATTATATTATTTATTCATGTATATATTAGTGAAATTTCAGCTGAATTATTTCGACACTTGATTATTGGGGAAATGGTTGTTTAATCAGTACCATTGGAGAGCCATGAATATTATTACTGTCCTGTTTTTAAATCTCCGAACCAGTTACATGGTAAACAGCTGATGATCCCCGTTTTAATATTTCACGCTTAAGTTAAGGTCCCCTGTTTTTGTTTCACTGTTAGATACTTGAATCCTCTTGTAAAAAAATGTTATTTATATATTTTCCAGCAAAGGTAAGTCTGCGATATTTTGGATTTAGTAAGTTTCTCAGGGAATTTAAACTGCATTTTCCTTTTTTTCTTTTGTTTAAAATGACTCAAAGCTTCTTTAGACTATATATATATATATATATATATATATATATATATATATATATATATAAATATATATATATATATATATATATATATATATATATATTATACAGGGTGGGCCAAAATAAGGGTCCTATCTTTAAATTTGAATAACTTGAATTTGAATAACTTCCACAAAATAAAAGTTAAACTCACCAAACTTTATGTGTGTGTAGACTGACCCTTCCGAGATTTCTTGAAATAAACAAAACAAATTTTAGCCGAAAAACACTTCTTAAAACTTACAAAAACTAAAGTATTGTTTTTTACACTGTTTTGAGTTTTTTAAGCAAAAATAATGTTTTCTAAATGAGGGTACGTTCCTTAGGGCTAATACGGCTCATGCTTGCTTCGGAAGGGGTCCTTTACTTATTCTAAAAAAAAATTTAAAAAAATCAATAAATAAAAAATCAGAAGACATCGGAAGACATCGTGTGATGAAAAGAAAACTATAATTTTTTTATAATGTAAAGAAAAAACATATTCGGTGCTAAGATTTATTATTATTTTTTTTTACAAATAAATCAAATATTTCGGTCACAACAGGCCTTTGTCAATGAACATTTAGACATTGTTCTTTTCTTACCCATTGTCGACCAACGACGACAAGAGTTATTAGTCATCACAGATGTCTTCCGATGTAGAACTATTGGATTATTACGTACACACACTGCCAGGCGTTTTTCTACACAAATATAGACATTAACCATTTTACAACAAGCGTGGTCGGCCGACTTCAGTACTTGCCGTCGTTGATTGACAATGAGGGGAAAAAGAAGAAAAATGTCTAAATGTTCATTGATAAAGGCCTGTTTTTGCCGAAATATTTGATTTATTTGTAAAACAAAAGAATAAATTTTGAATATATTTTAAAAGAATGCCAGTCGTTTACCACCACTTTTATGTCCGTTTGCGAAGATTAAAATGGAAGTATACTGTGCAGTTTTACTGGTCTTTAAACGGTTATAATTTCAAATTTAACTGCGTAATACTTTTACTTTTAAGTCACACGTGCGTTCGTACCCGAGCACAACACCACTGGAATCGAACATAAAATACCTGAACTTCGACAAGAACTGAAGTCTACTGCTAAGTGACAACATGCCACATAAAGAAAAGGAAAAGAAAATTGCCTGTATTTTTCCGATGAGGACGCTTGTATGGGTGGAAAATTAGAATTTTAAATAAACAATAATGTTTATTTAAAATATTAAAAATAAATAATTTTTAAATTTAAATAAATAATAATGTTTATTTAAAATATTTTAAATAAATAATTTTTAAATTTAAATAAATAATAATGTTTATTTAAAATATTTTAAATAAATAATTTTTAAATTTAAATAAATAATAATGTTTATTTAAAATATTTAAAATAAATAATTTTTAAATTTAAATAAATAATAATGTTTATTTAAAATATTTTAAATAAATAATTTTTAATTTTAAATAAATAATAATGTTTATTTAAAATATTTAAAATAAATAATTTTTAAATTTAAATAAATAATAATGTTTATTTAAAATATTTAAAATAAATAATTTTGACTTTTAAATAAATAATAATGTTTATTTAAAATATTAAAAATAAATAATTTTTAAATTTAAATAAATAATAATGTTTATTTAAAAAAAAATTGCATTTTGACTGGTCTCTAAACTGTTATAATTTCAAATTTAAATGCATTTAAAGAGTAGAAATTTAGAATTTTAAATAAATAATAATGTTTATTTAAAATATTTTAAATAAATAATTTTTAAATTTGAATAAATAATAATATTTATTTAAAAAAAATCTGCATTTTGACTGGTATATAAACCGCTATAATCTCAAATTTAAATGCATTTAAACAGTAGAAATTTAGAATTTTAAATAAATAATAATGTTTATTTAAAATATTTAAATAAATAATTTTTAAATTTTAATAAATAATAATATTTATTTAAAAAAAAATCTGCATTTTGACTGGTCTCTAAACCGTTATAATTTCAAATTTAAATGCATTTAAAGAGTAGAAATACTTTTTCTTCAAAATATACTTATACTAAACCTTATGTCTAGAATCCTTATTCTGATTTTGATAAAACTGCATTACGTGATTTATATTCTAGACAATGTACCAAATCTTTTAACCTTACACGAGGTTCGAACTCATGTATTGACATGTTAAAAACTACTTCCTTAGTAATGTGTACTCTGCCTATTCCTTTTTTGTTAACTAATCGCACGTTTCTATTTGCGTAGGAACAAAATCCAAAAACATAACATTTTAATAGATAGATAGATATAGAGAGAGGAAGTAGAATTTGATAGATAGATAGATAGGTAGGTAGATAGGTAGATATAGAGAGAGGAAGTAGAATTTGATAGATAGATAGATAGATAGATAGATAGGTAGGTAGATAGGTAGATATAGAGAGAGGAAGTAGAATTTGATAGATAGATAGGTAGGTAGATAGGTAGATATAGAGAGAGGAAGTAGAATTTGATAGATAGATAGGTAGATAGATAGATAGATAGGAAGATAGGTAGATATAGAGAGAGGAAGTAGAATTATATATATATATATATATATATATATATATATATATATATATATATATATTTCGGCAGCAAGTCGTTTATTAGACATATGTCGTCGAAGACCACGGAGTTCTCCCTCTTTATGATCTTTCTGGTCAGTTTCTCGACTCTGCGAGCGATTCGTCGGGTTTCTGGTATCAATTGATGGATCATGGCGCCTAATGTTGTGTCTTGGGCCATTTCTCTAGCGCTTTTGGTCTCGCGACTGTCTTCAGGAGTTTGTGTGTTGTTGTTATTGTAAAGAGCCGTATTTATGGTTTTATTTTTGGTATATCTAATTATTTGCATATGTATATATATAAATACATATATATATATATATATATATATATATATATATATATATATATATCTTTATTCTTTTATTCACTTATTAATTTATTTATTTATCAATTTGTTTTATTTATTTTATTTTTATCTATCTATCTATCTATCTATCTATCTATCTATCTATCTATCTATCTATCTATCTATCTATCTATCTCCCTATATATATATATAGATAGATAGACAGATAGGAAGTAGAATTTGTATAGATAGATAGATAGATAGATAGATAGATAGATAGATAGATAGATAGATAGATAGATATGAAATAGAATTTGATAGATATTGTTTTGAAGTAGTCCAACAGTAAAAAGAAGAAGTCAAGTCGAGGTTGGGTTAAGATAACAAGTGTATTAACATAAAAAGATACAAATGTAAGGAAACTGACTGGCACTCGGCTTGACAGTTACAATACTGTCCTTTTTCTCCCTGGTGATTGTCTACTCGCACTATTTATAGTGAGAACCGGTGTAGTTTCTCTTCTGTTAGAACGGCCGGTGTAACAGATAGATAGATAGATAGATAGATAGATAGATATTGGGTTTTAAGATGAAATTTAGAGAATCTCGCTTAATTGGTGCCCAAAAACCATGTATCAAATTTAATGCAAATCTGAAATATTTGTATTTTCAAATTGTATGTGGAGTCCATATTACGACCCTTAAAACCCCTTAAAATACTCAAAATAAACTGAAATTTGGGAAATATTAATTCATGTCCAATATTTATTGTTATTATCCCCTTAGCACAAAATTAAATAAAACTAAATATAGCTCGCATTACCCACCCTTAGCTGTGTTCCAATGTTAATATTTCACAAATATCAGAGGTATATGAATTTTTACAAATGGCTACCACCCCTTTTTTTGCGCCCTTCTGCATAAAACTAAATGAAACTAAAGACAGCCCGCATTACCCACCCTTAGCTGTGTTTCAAAATACATAAGGATCGGTTAATTAGTTTAGGAGCTAATCTTTTACATAAAAATATATAAATATATGAACATACCTAACTATATAATGATTGATAGATATATGTGTGTGTAAGCATACGTATTTGATTTATGCCTCGAAGGCCTGTAAATGATTTCGATCAGGACATTGTTTGAACGGCTCCTTTCGAGCTGTCTTCGAAAACGGAATTGATCGATAGCTTATTTCGAAAAAAAATATAAATAAACAAAAATAAAAATAGTCTCAGTAAATGTAAGAAAACCATAAAATGATGAAACGCTATAAAACGCCTATTATTTATTAGCCGGGCCTGGGAAAAAGACAATAGTAATATAAAACCCAAGTGGACATATTCCTATTAAAACCCTACAGAAAAGAGCCCGCTAAAGGTTGCCATAGATACGGGTATACAGACGAACAAGATTATATATATATATATATATATATATATATATATATATATATATATATATATATATATATATATATATATATATATATATATTCATATATATTCATATATATATATATATATATATATATATATGTATATATATGTATATGTATATACATATATATATATATAATATATATATATACATACATATATATGTATATATATATATACATATATATGTATGTATATATATATACATATATACATATATACATATATATATATATATGTATATACATATATATATGTATATACATATATATATATGTATATATATATATGTGTATATGTATATACATATATATATGTATATACATATATATATACATATATATATATATACATATATATATGTATATATATACATATATATATGTATATATATACATATATATGTATATATATACATATATATATATATATGTATATACATATATATATATATATATGTATATACATATATATATACATATATATATATGTATATACATATATATATATGTATATACATATATATATATGTGTATATATGTATATATGTATATACATATATACATATATATATATATATGTATATACATATATATATGTATATACATATATATATATGTATATACATATATATATGTATATATATACATATATATATATATATATGTATATATGTATATATATGTATATACATATGTATATATATGTATATACATATGTATATACATATGTATATATAAATATATGTATAGTAAGCTATGAAAATATATTTATTGCAATTAAGCTACACAGAGGCTCCCGCGTTTCATCCCCGGGGAATCTTCAGGCTAAAAAAACTACCTAGCTCTACTTACGTATCGAGCACTGTTGAAGTAAATACTGAAAATTGATACATAGAAAATATGTGGATTTTATATGTAACATTTTATGGTGATAAATGAAATACTAATATATATATATATATATATATATATATATATATATATATATATATATATATATATATATATGCACCTTTGATAGAGTTTAACACAAAGGTTTAAACTTGCTAGCTCTGGAATATCTCGAAATGTCTTTACAACTATCAAGCAATCTACTTGGTGATAAGCAATATGGATTTCATCGTGCTAGGTCAACAGCTGACGTGCTGACTGTGATATCGTACAGGACCAGTGAAATTCTCGAAATGTCCTTACAACTATCAAACAATCTACTTGGAAATAAGAAATATGGATTTCATCCTGCTAGATCAACAGCTGACGTGCTGACCGTGGTATCGCACAGGATCAGTGAACATCTCGAAATGTCCTCACAACTATCAAACTCTAGCAACAATAAAATAAATCCAGTAAGAAATCGGCATGGGTCGTATTAAATTATTCTAAATATTAAAGATTGAAAATTAGAAGCCTTTTCAATGCAATTTTTTTATTTAATTTTTTTTATTTAATTTTTTTTGTTTACTTTAATCTTAAATTATAATTTAAGAATAATTTTAGATTTATGACTCAAGTAAAATAAATCACTGAAAAGGCTGCTGCTCAATTATTTGGTACTTTTTAGGAATAGGTATCCAGAAATTTGCTGTCGTGACGTAAGCAGCTCCGACTACGAATGGAGAAAGCCGAATCAAATTCCAAGGCATCTTCACAATACGAACCGAACTTAACCGACTTGCAAACTAAAACTTAAACGTAGTTTAGGGTTAGGTTAGAGTTTGTTTGTGGTTAGGTTAGGGTTAGTTTAGGGTTACGTTAGGGTTAGGGTTAGGGTTAGGGTAGGGTTAGTTTAGGGTTACGTTAGGGTTAGGGTTAGGGTTAGTTTAGGGTTACGTTAGGGTTAGGGTAGGGTTAGGGTTAGGGTTAGGATTAGGGTAGGGTTAGGGCTAGGGTTAGGGTTAGGATTAGGGTAGGGTTAGGGCTAGGGTTAGGGTTTGTTTGTGGTTACGTTAGGGTTAGTTTAGGATTACGTTAGGGTTAGGGCTAGGGTTAGGGTTAGGGTTAGTTTAGGGTTACGTTAGGGTTAGGGTAGGGTTAGGGTTAGGGTTAGGGTTAGGGTTAGGGTAGGGTTACGAACCGAACTTAATTGACTTGAAAACTAAAAGTTAAACTTAGTTTAGCGTAAGGTTAGAGTTAGTTTATGGTTAAGTTAGGTTCAGTTTAGGGTTAGGGTAAGGTTAGGGTAAGGTTAGGGTAAGGTTAGGGTAAGGTTAGGGTAACCATAAATATAAAACAGTTCGGTTCGTATTGCGTAGATCGTTTGGTGAACTTCGTTAACGTTCGCCAGTCCTGGAAGTGTTCGTTGAAACTCGGGATTGATGACGTAAGTACTAAAATTTTCTTGTATACCTACTCTTAAAAAATACCAATCATTTTTACATTTCAAACGTATTAATGTTTCTAAGTGAATGATATATCTCTTCATATCCCAGCATGCCACATGCATATCGTTCACAAACATTGCCGACCATCACCCGGACTTAATATTATCAAATCATAAAAAAAAAAAAACATTACACAATTCTGGTCAGTTATTCCGAAAAAAATTAATATTAAAGTAAAAAAATATATATATCTATCTATTAAAGTGCTTGTTGTCGGCGTATCTCAAAGATCCATTCTAGTTTAGGGTTAGGTTAGAGTTTGTTTGTGGTTAGGTTAGGGTTAGTTTAGGGTTAGTTTAGGGTTAGGGTAGGGTTAGGGTTAGGGTTAGGGTTAGCGTTAGGTTTAGGGTTACGGTGAGGCGTAGGGTGAGGCTGAGGGTGAGGGTTAGGGTTAGGGTTATGTTAGGGTTAGGGTAGGGTTACGAACCGAACTTAATTGACTTGCAAACTAAAAGTTAAACTTAGTTTAGCGTAAGGTTAGAGTTGGTTTATGGTTAAGTTAGGGTCAGTTTAGGGTTAGGGTTACGGTTAGGGTTACGGTTAGGGTAAGGTTTGGGTAAAAATAAATAAAAAAACAGTTCGGTTCTATCTATCTATATAAGTGCTTGTTGTCGATGTACCTCAAAGATCCATTCTAGACTGCACACTCTTCCTGATCTATATAAATGATCTTCCAAATCGTATACTAAGATAATTCGTTGACACGAAGACGACGTAAATATCCACGTCTTTCTACGTCCATCTGTATAATTGACTGTTGATAATAATATTCCTTTTAAAATAAATGTCTGTCAGGTTCAAGTCAATATTATTAAGAAACAATGACTGTTTCTTCTTCCGTAAAAATAATTGTCGTTGTCAGCTAAATATTCTTTAAATCAATAAAACGAATATTTTTTTAATTTATTTATTTGATATTGTAGTAATTTAATTCTTTCTAAAACAATAAATATTCTCTGTCTCCGTAAAAATAATGAATGTCACTTTTTGATGACAATTTGATGACAATTTTAAAATTGTCGACCGTTTTAGTCGAAGGGTCGACAATTTGCTTTTGGAACAATGCATTTTAAAAGAGACAAAGTCGAATCTTTTTTATCTTAGTCATCAATCAACATCAGACTATCTCAATTATTTTAAAACATGGGTGAAAGGTGATAACGTACATACGAACATGAAACGCCTTAGCATATTATTATATAGATTTTAAATGTGTGTGAAATGTGATAACGTACGTACGAACATAAAATGCCTTAGCATATTATTATATAGATTTTAAATGTGTGTGAAAGGTGATAATGTACGTACGAAAATAAAATGCCTTTACGTATTATTATTTAGATTGTACCGACATAGAACACTTTCGTCTTTTTTATTTTTAAATACTAACGATGAAAACTGATAACAAAGATATTTCTACCCCCCCTCTCTTCAGAATTGGATCACGTGGTACAATAGGAGAAAAAAAGTGTCTTGTTACTTTTAACGACCCCCAAGACCAATCATCTCTCTTTTCACCACCAACGCTCGGATCCTCATTTCCCTCGGTTGAAATGACTGTCTTTTTCCTTACGGAAGCCCTGTTCACTGATAAGATATTGGGACTGACTTTTACTCCGGATCTTAAATCTGATAACTTACATCAAACTTGCTGCTACGGCCGCTGGAAAGAACATGGTTGAATCATTCTATCGCCCCAGAAGGTACCTCCTCTTGGATGGAGTACTGCTGACATACCTGGGGAGCACTCGTTTTAGTCTTGAGTACAAAACCAACTTCGCAATCTAGTGAGAGATGATCTCTTCACTTCCCTACAGCCTCTTTCTCAAAGAAGACACGTTGCTAGTCATTCTCTGCTCTATCGTTATGTTGATGGTAGCTGCTCGACTGAGCTCCAATCCCCCTGTAAAACATTTACAGAAAAAAACTCGCCTGGCTACAACCACAGTGGATGAATTTTCATTTCTCCCTCTCTGTACGCAAAAACCAAGCGAAACTTCCATGAACAGAGTTTATTTCCTAAAGTGTTCCGTCTCATCTGTGGAGTAAAATAAAACATGGAACTACCTACCCACGTACCTACCTACGCATGTATTTACCTACGGACGTACATACCTACCTACATACATACATACATACATACATACATACATACATACATACATAATACCTAACTACTTACTTACCTACATACATACATAAATACATACATACATCCATGCATACATACATACATAAATACATACATACATACATACATACATAATACCTAACTACTTACTTACCTACATACATACATACATAAATACATACATACATCCATGCATACATACATACATACATACATGCATGCATACATAATACATACATGCATGCATACATACATACATACATACATACATACATAATACCTAACTACTTACTTACCTACATACATACATAAATACATACATACATCCATGCATACATACATACATACATAAATACATACATACATACATACATAATACCTAACTACTTACTTACATACATACATACATACATACATAAATACATACATACATCCATGCATACATACATACATCCATGCATACATACATACATACATACATACATACATACATACATACATACATACATACATACATACATACATACACACATACATACATACATACATACATACATACATACACACACATACACACATACATACATAGATACATACATGCATAGATACATACATACATACATACATACATACATACATACATACATACATACATACATGCATGCATACATACATACATACATACACACATACATACATCCATCCATGCATACATACATACATACACACATGCATATATACATACATACATACATACATGCATATATACATACATACATACATACATACATCCATGCATATATATATACATACATACGTACATACATACATACATGCATATATACATACATACATACAAACATAAATACATACATACATACATCCATACATACATACACACATACATACATACATAATACCTAACTACTTACTTACTTACCTACACACATACATACATACATGCATGCATACATACATAAATACATACATGCATACATCCATACATACATGCATACATACATACATACATACATACATACATACATACATACATACATACATACATAATACTTAACTACTTACTTACCTACCTATATACATACATAAATACATACATCCATGCATATATACATACATACATACATACATACATACATACATACATACATACATACACACATACATACATACATACATACATACATACACGCATGCATACATGCATACATAAATACATACATACATACATACATACATGCATGCATGCATACATCCATGCATGCATACATACATACATACATACATAATACATAACTACTTACTTACCTACATACATACATACATGCATACATGCATGCATGCATACATACATACATACATACATACATACATACATACATACATACATACATACATACACGCATGCATACATGCATACATAAATACATACATACATACATACATACATGCATGCATGCATACATCCATGCATGCATACATACATACATACATACATAATACATAACTACTTACTTACCTACATACATACATACATGCATACATACATGCATGCATACATACATACATACATACATACATACATACATACATACATACATACATACATACATACATACATACATACGTAGTTCTCTTCCGATAATTATCTATATAGTGATGACGCCATTACCAAAGTCTTCTCATAGGACAGTTATAATATTAATGGCTTTCCAATTGTACTGATCAAACGACCACTTCCCCAATAATCAAATGTAAAAATAATTCAGCTTTAATTTCACTTATATATACATTAATAAATAATAATAATAATAATAATAATAATAATAATAATAATAATAATATATTACCCTTAACCTTACAGTGTCATATTGTAATTTTCATATTAAATAATATTAATTATAACAATAATAATAATAATAATAGTAATAATAATAATAATACATTACCCTTGTAGCATGGTAATTTGCATATCAAATAATATTAATTATAACAATAATAATAATAATAATAATAATAATACTATCCAAACACTACACTCAAGAACCATATATATATATGCAACTTCATATAAGCATACCTATCTTCATATACAAATGCTCACATAACTACCTACATACATACGTAGTTCTCTTCCGATAATTATCTATATAGTGATGACGCCATTACCAAAATCTTCTCATAGCGATGGCCTTTTGATCATATCCGTAAACATATAAAAGAACAAGGTTCTAATAACTTCTGACTAATAATTTCAAATTCAAAATGGCTGCCATCAAAAGCCATTTCATTCAATAAGAAAAATGACCAATAAATTCATGACTAATGTTGACTGTAGCTACTAATATCACTCATCAATTGAAAACGTGACTATTATTAATCCTATTATCTACCGAAAATAATCGAATTATCGCTCACAATAAAAGCAACAATCAAAAAGACACAACTCGAAATAATGGCGGGTCTTAAAAATGTTCGTCTTAAATGGGAAAGTAATGAGATTTGTATCATTTATGATCGTTCGAAAAAGCGACGATTCTTTTTTCGTCTGAGCGACACGAAATTGTCGAAAACAAAATTAATCTCAAGGGTAAACAGTTTGTTTTCATTTTCGAGAAAATAACACATTTTTTGGTCTTTTTTAATTCAGTTTTATTTTGATTTTTGTCAGGAACAAACGTTTCCTAAATAATTTTTTCTTCGAAGCAGACGAGAATTGTAATCAGGTAAATCGATCTTTAATTTTATCAAAAATCAAAATTCAAAATGTCGGAGAGACGACTTTGTGAAAAGGGTATATGAATTTAATTTCAGATTGTTAGATTCGTTAATAAAAACATGGTATCCATTAAAATGCAAGTTAATAATTTGATGAATTTATTATTATTATTATTATTATTATTATTATTATTATTATTATTATTATTATTATTATTATTATTATTATTATTATTATTATTTGTACTCACTAGGAGTTCTCACACAGATCATCGTCAGTGATTGCTCACCGACAACAACCAGTTGTATTTCCTGGAATCTGAGTGACAACAAGCCTCCCCAGATTTCCAGTATTCTTCACTTTTCGATAACCACCGCAAATAGCATTGCGGTATCGCAACAGCCTCTTACCATTGATTTCTCGCTGGTAAGGACAATTGGTCTTCTCTGGGATTTGGGTGGCAATAAGCCTCCCTAAGGTCCCAGCATTCTCTGCACTTTTCCAGTGGAGATCCGGTTTGTGCTGTCCCTCCTCGGTCTTCTCATCCTCCTCGACCTTCTACAAATATTTTGTCTGGTGTCAGCCTAGGCCGGCACCATTTAAAAAAATAAATGAATAAATAAATAAATAAATAAATAAATAAATAAATAAATAAAAGAATGTTTTTTAAAAAGTAATTTAATTTAAAAAAAAAAAAATTTAATTTTAAATTTTTTTCCTATTTTTTCCTTTCAATTCCTTACTTTTTTCCTTTTCTCTTTCGTTATTTAAAAAAATTTTTAAATTCGTTTTATTTATTTTTTAATTATTATTATTATTATTATTATTATTATTATTATTATTATTATTATTATTATTATTATTATTATTATTATTATTATTATTTACTCACTAGGAGTTATCACACTGGTCATCGTCAGTGATCACCCACTGCCAACAACCTGTGGTATTCCCTGGGGTCTGAGTGACAACAAGTCTCCTCAGACTTCCAGTATGCTCCACCTCTTTTCGTTCATCACCGCTGATGACCTTGCGGTATCGCAACAGCCACCTACCACCGATTTCACGGTGATAAGGGCCATTGGTCTCATCTGGGGCCCGGGTGGCAACAAGCCTCCCCACGGTCCCAGAGCTGTCCGCGCTCTTCCAGTGGAGGTCTGGTTTGCGCTTTCCCTCCTCGACCCTCTGTCCCTAATTTTCTTTTATTATTATTATTATTATTATTATTATTATTATTATTATTATTATTATTATTGTTGTTGTTGTTGTTGTTGTTAGTAGTAGTAGTAGTAGTAGTAGTAGAAGAAGTAGTGGTAGTAGTGGTAGTAGTGGTAGTAGTTTATACCCGCTCCTTGAACAGTGTTGGTACCTGGGTATGCCAATCTTCATCTTTAACTGGTTTCTACCACCTTATTATTATTATTATTATTATTATTATTAGTAGTAGTAGTAGTAGTAGTAGTATTAGTATTATTAGTATTATTATTAGTAGTATTATTAGTATTAGTATTATTAGTATTAGTATTAGTGGTAGTATTAGTATTAGTGGTAGTGGTAGTAGTAGTGGTAGTGGTAGTAGTAGTAGTATTAGTAGTGGTAGAAGAAGTAGTAGTGGTAGTAGTAGTGGTAGTAGTAGTAGTAGTAGTAGTGGTAGAAGAAGTGGTAGTGGTAGTAGTAGTAGTAGTGGTAGTAGTAGTAGTAGTAGTAGTGGTAGAAGAAGTAGTAGTGGTAGTGGTAGTAGTAGTAGTAGTAGTAGTAGTGGTAGAAGAAGTAGTAGTGGTAGTGGTAGTGGTAGTAGTAGTAGTAGTAGAAGAAGTAGTAGTGGTAGTATTAGTGGTAGTAGAAAGAAAAATATTTGTGAAATTTCGTGGAACCAAATCGGCTACTTAGTATTTTCATAAGAGAGTAAGTAACTACGACATAGCGACGTTGACAGCGAATGCGACATCAAATTATTCTGTTCACAGGTGAATGCGTTGGATTCCTTAACCAGTATATAAACTAGCCGAAAAAACTGAGATCGAGATGTTTAACTGGCGGTCGGTTTCAGAAGATCAACCTCCGTCCATTCCCATACTTCTTCCATATATGGATATGTGGGTGTCCATAATTGCTATATAAACTAGCCTAAATTAAGATCGAAAAAGTCGACTGGCTATCGAATTTGAAGGATAAACCTCCGTAAATTCCTGCGCTTTCTCTATCCCTCTCACTTACTATGTTCATTCCCCGCAACGGGAAAATAAAAATATATCCCAGAATGTGTGTTTACAGGTGGATATGTGGGTGTCCAAAATTGTTATATAAACTAGCCTAAATTAAGATCGAAAAAGTCGACTGGCTATCGAGTTTGAGAGATAAATCTCCGTCAATTCCTGTGCTTTCTCTATCCCTCTCACTTACCATGCTCATTCCCCACAACTGAAGAATAAAAATATATCTCAGAATAGGCGTTTACAGGTGGATGGATGGGTGTCCCATAATTGTTATATAAACGAGCCTAAATAAAGATAGAAAAAGTCGACTGGCTATCGAATTTGAGGGATAAACCTCCGTAAATTCCTGTGCTTTCTCTATCCCTCTCACTTACCATGTTCATTCCCCGCAACGGGAAAATAAAAATATATCCCAGAATGTGTGTTTACAGGTGGATATGTGGGTGTCCATAATTGTTATATAAACTAGCCTAAATTAAGATCGAAAAAGTCGACTGGCTATCGAGTTTGAGGAATAAACCTCCGTCAATTCCTGTGCTTTATCTATCCCTCTCACTTACCATGCTCATTCCCCACAACTAGAAAAATAAAAATATATCCGAGAATAGGCGTTTACAGGTGGATGGGTGGGAACCCAAAATTGTGATATAAACTAGCCTTAATTGAGATCGAAACAGTCGATTGGCTATCGAGTTTGAGGGATAAACCTCTGTCAATTCATGTGGTTTCTCTACCCCTCTAACTTACCCCGCTCATTCCCCGTAACCGAAAAATAAAAATATATCCCACAATGGGCGTTTACAGGTTGATGTGTGGGTGTCTGAAATTGTTATATAAACGAGCCTAAATTGAAATCGAAAGAGTCGACTCGCTATCGAGTTTGAGGGATAAACCTCCGTCAATTCCTGTGCTTTCTCTATCCCTCTCACTTACCATGCTCATTCCCCACAACTGAAAATAAAAATATATCTCAGAATGGGTGTTTACAGCTGGATGTGTGGGTGTCCAAAATTGTTATATAAACGAGCCTAAATTGAGATCGAAAGAGTCGACTGGCTATCGAGTTTAAGGGATAAACCTTCGTCAATTCCTGTGCTTTCTCTATCCCTCTCACTTACCATGCTCATTCCCCACAACTGAAAATAAAAATATATCTCAGAATGGGTGTTTACAGCTGGATGTGTGGGTGTCCAAAATTGTTATATAAACGAGCCTAAATTGAGATCGAAAGAGTCGACTGGCTATCGAGTTTAAGGGATAAACCTTCGTCAATTCCTGTGCTTTCCCTATCCCTCTCACTTACTCCACTCATTCACCGCAACTGAAGAATAACATTTTTTATTATATTTTTATACATAACTGTTTGTCGTTATTCTTTTAAGCACAGCAGAAATACGACAGATACTGCTTTTCCGTATTAAGCACCCTAGAAAACATTACCCCTATTTACGTTCCACTTATCTTGAAATGCCAATTACAAGAATGTAATTCCCAAACACCCTCCTCTGGCAGAGTTTTACGCATCGGTAGACGTAAGCAATTTGCATTTAATTCGGGATCCCAAATTAAATAATGATAATAAAAAAGAAAGATCTTTATTTACGCAAGTCGGGTATGCCTGGGGGAAAAGAATTCTTTTTACATAATTAGAATAAAAGGCATTTTTTAAAGAACTTCCAATAAGTGTTTTCACTGTAAACATTCTAGAATGGCCTTGGCGAAGCGACTTCTTTTTGTTTTTCGTATTGCCACCCGCCCCCCATTTCTTCACATGTTTTCTTAGCTTGGGCGCGTATTAACTATCCCCTGTGCTAATTTTTATAACCTCGTAATTTAGGTTAATTATAAATAATAACTTGTAAATAAATGGATGAACTATCAAGAGAAACATTTAACAGATTTATTAAAACTGAACACAGAATTAATTAATGAGTTAATTGGCCGCTGGACGCGATTGATATACTCACAGTCTGACACAGTGGTCGTTGTTTACTTTCTCTCTGGGCACACGACCCTTGGTTCAAGGGCGATAACTCTTAACTCCCGAAATGGTTCAAGGGAGGTAATTCCGTTTTCGTTAGGTGTCTTAACACTAATATACAAAACATAATTTATACCATGCTGTCTCTGTCTCTCTATTTCTTAGCACTTTAATCTAGGTTTATAGTGTAGTACCTGTTCTTTCGTTGAGTGTCCATACACTATCACTTCCCCTATTTGCTGTCTTTCTTTCTTTTCGTTTGTTCTTTTCCTCCCTTTTCCTTTCTCCCTCTTCCCATCTTCCCCTACAACCCACCATAAGTCCCCCTTACTTTTTTTCACCCACGATCCCTTTTACTTTATAGACCGACTACTTAAACCTCTACACCCCAACCTTACTTACAACTAACCTCAGTTTACCTCCCACACTTACAGATTACTTCACTTTACCCACCACCACCACCACCACCACCACCACCACCACCACCACTATTCTCACCTTTTTATATATTTTATCTGACTATGTGCAATTAATGTTTGTTATTGACAAAGTTTTTTTTAACTAAAACAAAATATCGAATCAATAAAAGCATGACTCTGTGTTAATTTCCCCTGTTTTATTTGTTGTTTTCTTTGTCAATTACCTTGTTCCTATCTATACCTACGCATATAAAGTTATGTATTTAAATATGTTTGCATGTCTATAGATACCAAACTATTCAAACGCCGATGATGGTTTGTAAAATGGTTTATTTAAGAAAGAGAGACACCCAACGCCACACTGTTAATTCTAGGTGAGGCTTGTAACTACTTGAACGACTTTTCTTATTTCTGTTTACTACAACCAAAACGAAATATTTGTACACGTGCACAGTTACGTATCTATTTAAATAGATACATGGCAGCTAAATATCCGGATGTCTGAATTACAAATGGTTACAAGACATATTAAACGACTTGTTTGTTGAAGTTATTCGTATAGCACAATACTAGATACAAAAACTGTTAAAGATTTTTTTCCATCTATTACAGCTTTATCAAACAGTTACATATGTTTATAGGATATATTAAACGACTTATTCGTGAAATTTGTGATAGCACAATACTAGGTACAAAAATCATTTTCTAAATTTCGCCATCTATTACAGACTTTTCAAACAATTATGTATGTTTACAGGACATATTAAATGACTTATTTGTTAAGGTTATGTGTATAGCATAGTACTAAAGACAAAAGCTTTTACATTTTTTCCATCTTTTAAAGCTTTATCAAACAATTACATATGTTTACAGGATATATTAAACGATTTATTTGTGAAACTTATTTGTGATAGCATAGTACTATGTACACAAATCATTTTCTAAATGTTTCTATCTATTACAGCTTTATCAAACAATTACATATGTTTACAGGACATATTAAACGATTTATTTGTGAAACTTATTTGTATAGCACAGTACTATGTACAAAAATGATTTTCTAAATGTTTCTATCTATTACAGCTTTAGCAAAAAATTACATATGTTTACAGGACATGTTAAACGATTTATTTGTGAAACTTATTTGTGATAGCATAGTACTAGGTACAAAAATCATTTTCTAAATGTGTCTATCTACGACAACTTTATCAAGCAATTACGTACTTTTACATGACATATTTAATTACTTACTGGTGATACCAGATCAGGCTGCCCTGTGGCTCCCTGAGACGAAATTCACCTACATTGACGTTTTTTTTTTTTTTTTTTTTTGTTTGTAAAACTTAATTATGTTCTACAAAACCAAAAACAAAAACAACAGCCCCTCTCCCTTTCTCCCTCCCCCTTTTTATTTTTATTTTTCCTACCCTACTCCCGGTCCTGGATATGACCTTAAACTACATCCGATGGTGAGATCCGGCTTACGGACTTTGGGGAATGTGAAGCCTCCTCTTAATTACCATTGCTCCCAGGTCCACCCTGACCCGGAGTGGTAGTACCTGTTAGGGTCCCAACTATGGGTTAAATAGAAACAGATATTAAAAGGGGAAAGAAACAAAAAAGAGAAGAAAACAAGACCAGATTCGGCATTAAATAACCCAAAAAGGGTTGATATGCCGTAAAACAAAACTACCAAACCAAACTACCTTTAATTACTTATCTGTGAAAGTTATTTGTATAGCACAGTAGTAGGTATGAAAATAATTGTCTAAATTTCTCTATCTACTACAAATTTATAAAACAATTACGTACGTTTACATGACACATTTAAGGACTTATGTGTGAAACTTATTTGTATAGTACAATAGTAGGTATAAAAATAATTTTCTAATTTTTGCCATCTATTAAAGCTTTATCAAACAATTACATATGTTTACAGGACATATTAAGCGATTTATTTTTAAATCTTATTTGTATAGCACAGTACTAGGTAAAATCTTTTTCTTTTGTTTCAAGGAAAAACCTGTAAATATAACTATATTTGAAATTATTTCCAACCAGCAATATAAACGAGTGAATACCGGTAATATGTAAACAAAAGTGATATTCTATATATATATATATATATATATATATATATATATATATATATATATATATAGGGTGATTCATAAGTCACTTAGCTATTTATTTTTGAAATTCTAAAGTTAAAAAATACGGTAATACAAAACAGAAAGTGTATTCAACAAATTCATTTATGGGAGTTTAAAATTACAGCAAATTTTCAAAATTTCCACCTTCGTTCTGCATGCATAGCTCCATTCTTTTTTGAAAGGAATTTACGACTCTTTGTAGCATATTTGATTGATGGAGTGTTGTACGAAGGAAGCTTTCTGTTCACATCACGTTTCCATTGCCTTTCAACAAGTGTGGGAGATTCATCCAATTTGGCCATATGAATAACAATAAAAATTCGCTCTTCAATTGCAAATGACATACTGCCTGAAAAAAAGCACATATGATGATTTACACAAATTTAAATAAATAAAAATAAATATATATAGAAACAAATATATAAACGAACAAATTTAGAATAACAAATATGCATTTTCTTTCTTTGTTTAAAATGATTCAACACTTCTTTAGACTATATATATATATATATATATATATATATATATATATATATATATATATATATATATATATATGTATATATCTAGACAGCATCTTCTCTTGCAGGCAAGTATTGTTTAATATAAGAGACAACTCATGTCTAGACATCCTTTGGCAGATCCTTTCAATAGTCCGAATTAGGATCTTAGTTTCGGAGGGGAATTGGCTGATGAATTTGCCATACTTTGCATTTGTCTCCCAAGTACTTTCGGACCCATCTGTGTTCATCTTCGGGGAATGAGGTTAATCAAAAATAAATACTACACATAGTCTAGACTTGATTAACCTCATTTGTCTTCTGGCATCCATTTTGGCAGATTCTCTGCACAGATGGAGTTTTTCTCTGGTGTTTATTATTTTTGACAAAGGGAAGTTTCTTTTCCCGAAATATCAAATAAATGATTTTTATAATATACCGGGCATCACCACAAACAGTTAACACCACACTTGCTGTTATGTAAGGTTTTAAGAAAAAATAAATAGTAAGTCCCATTTCGTATTCAGTTTATTGTTTTTGTTCATTCCAGTTTACATCTTAACCGGAATTTGCATTGCCCACAACCTTTTAAAAACATACTACTACTATTCCCAGCAATGCTTCAAGCAAACTACCATTCCCCCTCTCTCTCGCTATATATATATATATATATATATATATATATATATATATATATATATATATACATATATATATATATATATATATATATATATATATATATATATATATATATATATATATATATATATATGGGAAAATGAAAAAGGAAAACCAAAAAATGGATGTTTTTTATGTGTACATCAACGTTTCGTCTTTATTTATAAGACTTCATCAGGATAATAAAATAGAGAAAAAATGTCATGCAAGTACAGATACATGTAGGGTAGACATATTGGGAGGAAAAATAAAAATAAATAATGGCCACTACAGGGTGGACGTCCGTACTTGTTGGAGAAATATTTCTATTCCCAGCAATGCTTCAAGTAAACTACCATTCTCTCTCTCTCTCGCTATATATATATATATATATATATATATATACATATATATACATATATATATATATATATATATATATATATATATATATATATATACATATATATATATATATATACATATATATATACATATACATATATATATACATATACATATATATATATATATATATATATATATATATATATATATATATATATATTCATATGTGTATACTTAAGTATTAATTTTAGAAGATAGATTCATACAGGGTGACACAGGTTAATATCCGGATTTTGATTGGTTATTATTTCTTGACGAATCAGATAATAATTCGCCAAGGAATAATAGCCAATCAAAATCCGAGTCATTTATCAAGAAATAATAGCCAATCAAAATCCGGATATTTATCTGTATGTTTCATTTCAGCTCATTTAGCTCTGAGAAATCAATTGAACTATACCTGGGGCTAACGTTTGATTTATTTATGACTAGCAGGACTACACGGCGTTGCTCGGGGCTCTCTTTTCCCTGGTCGCCCCATTTCACCGCCCCCATCTCCCCTTTGCCACTTTGGCTCTGTTGCCTTTGGCGAAAGCTGTCTCTTCTCCACCGTTGCCGAGGGAAAAAGTATGGCATATTTCTATTAAAAGTACCCCCTCTGTCTGAGCCCTCTATATACGTACCTATCAACGCCCGGTACAGATACTATATACGTACCTATCGCGGCTTCGATGCAGATACTATATAAATACCTATCGCGGCTTCGGTGCAGATACTATATAAATATCTATTGCAGCCCCGGTGCAGATAATATACGTATCTATCGCGGCCCCGGTGCAGATACTATATACGTACATATCACCGCCCCGGTGCACATACTATATACATACCTATTCCTCCCTCTCAAAAATTAAAAAAAAACTTTCTCCCACCCAAAGAAATATTTTTGGTTAAAAAAAAGAAAAATCACCGGTATTTTATATGTACCCTATACTGCAGAAGCACCAGTATTTCGTATGTACCTATACTGCAGAAGCACCGGTATTTCGTATATACCCTATACTGCAGAAGCTCTAGTATTTCCAATGTACCCTATACTGCAGAAGCACCGATATTTCCTATGTACCTATACTGCAGAAGCACCGATATTTCCTATGTACCCTATACTGCAGAAGCTCTAGTATTTCCAATGTACCCTATACTGCAGAAGCTCTAGTATTTCCAATGTACCCTATACTGCAGAAGCACCGATATTTCTTATGTACCTCTACTGCGGAAGCCTCAAAATTTCCTATGTACCCTATACTGTAGAAGCTCTAATATTTCCTAATGTTTAGTTTATTTATGATTTAGATAGATATCCGAGTATTTATTGACAGATTAGGGTTAGGGTTGGGGTTAGGGTTAGGGTTTAGGGTTAGGGTTAGGGTTGGGGTTGGGGTTGGGGTTAGGGTTGAGGTTGGGGTTAGGGTTGGGGTTAGGATTGGGGTTAAGTTTGGGGCTAGGGTTGGGGTTGGGGTTGGGGTTAGGGTTGGGGTTAGGGTTAGGGTTGAGGTTGGGGTTAGGGTTAGGGTTGGGGTTAGGATTGGGGTTAGGATTGGGGTTAGGGTTAGGGTTGGGGTTGGGGTTGGGGTTAGGGTTGGGATTAGGGTTAGATATCAGAATGTTTATTGAAAGATCTTCCTTAATTCTCAAACCGTGATTAAGTAAAACAATGAAAGATGATAATTTCCTTCTCCCCGATGGACAACTTAACTATGTCATAGTTTTTTATTTGTATTGTGGTTTTTTCTAAGTCTTGCTTGATTCAAGGACCCTAATTCTTTTATACCTTAATTCAAGGCACATTGCCGCTGAGACGGAAGGGGCTACTGTGGATTAGGGGCCAGATTTATAGGGGGCATCCTAAGTGGGGAGTTTAGCAGCAAGATATTTGTTTACATTACATTTGAATTACTGCATGTTGGTACATTCAGGGAAACAGGGAGCAGGGAGGGAATTCCAAAAGCTGGCAGTTCGAGGAAAGAAGCTATTAGAGTAGAAACACCTCTGGTATGTGGGGACCTCAACAGTGAATGGATTGGATTTAGCTGATTGTCGGGGTTTTCAGGTGTAATTACGTCGAGGGGGGGTCTCCAGAGCAGCAAGTTCATCGGAGCACATTCCATTGAAGTACTTGTAAAATAAGCATAGGGATGCAACATTGCGGCGATGGTTCAGGGGCTGGAGCTTGATAGATAGTGTGAGATCTATTAGACTAAATACTATTTTTTGGACCCTGTCTAAGAGGGAGAGACTAGTGGTTGGTGCACCAGCCCAGACGTGATAGCAATACTCTATGCGTGGGCGGATAGTTGCTTTGTAGAGACATACAGCCAGGGCTTTACGCGCTCCATTACTTTTGGAGCTGCTCCCGCTCCTGTTCCAACGCCGAAAATTGGAGCTGGCTCCTCTCACGCTCCCCATTTTCAAAAAGGAGCCGCTCCTGCTCCAACTCCTATAAAAAATGACCGGCTCTTTTTCAGCGCTCCATAATGAAAATGTACCTTCTTTCATAAACGTTCTATTCTGCCAATGAATGGTCGAAGTATAGGGGTGGGCGTCAAAGGATCTCATCGATATGTGTTGGGATGTCACTTTAAGTGTAAGACCGTAAGATTATATTTAACAAAATGTCGCTAATATTTTGAGAGTTATAGGAGAACATGTCGGACGAAGTATAAGATTATACGTAAATTTTCGTTTCCTGAGGTATAAAATAGAAATAGAAACATCCCTGAAGCATTTTAAAACAATTTTAATTTTCATTACATTAACAACCTATTTTTTCAGGAAAGGAAAATATGACCCGATATTTTTCTTTTGTTTTAAGTAAATAAAGTTTTACTTTTAAACATTATTAGTGATTATTTTCTTTTAAAAGAAAACATTTCTTTGGAAAAGGAGAGACAGCCAGGGCAACATTACTCGCCATGTTGTTGTTTAATATTTGTTTGTTTTACGAACGTAACTATATTGTATAATGTATATTATTATTTATAACAGAAAAACGCGCAAGTTCTTTCAAACAAATCGATTCATCCATTTTTTTCTATAGTACAATTTGGGGCGAAAAAAACCCAATGAAGTTTATTTTTTAAGGATTGAATAAAAAAAATATTTTTCATAAGTTATCCCAAAAATATCAATAAATTGTCAATAAACAATTCAGAGATCCATTTAATGTCTTAAAATTTCATACAAAATATCTGGCCTAAACCTTGGGAGTTGAAAAAATATCGGGTCAAATCCCCCCCCCCCCCCCCCCAAAAAAAAAAAAAATTAACTGGAGCAAGTTTACCTAGGTCGGGCAAAAACATTTATTAAAATGAAAAATTTGAAAAAAAAGGTGAAAACATCTATATTTGAAATCTCTAACAAAAGCAAACTGTTTACAATTTTAATATTCGATAATAGATTTTTTAAGATAAAGAAAGATATCTAATCTACTTTCGGTTCTAAAAAAACACAAAATTTGTCAGAAAATCTAATTATTTACTTTTTAAAGATATTTTCTTTAATTTAATTAAGTTTAAACATCGGTTTGATTGTAGAATAGGGACAGCTGTTTTCTTTCGCTCATTTCGCTTTGTTTCGCCCAAATTTAGGATGAAACTAATTGCTGGTATTAATTGTATTCTTGGTCCTGAAATAAAATTCTCATTTACTTTTTAAAATGTTGAAAATCTAACTTTAATTCCAGGTTTTAATCGCTGCCGGCCATGTTGTTTTTTTTTTTTTTTTTCTTTGGACTAAATATATTTTTTCCTTGGACTAAAGATATTTTTACTGCTTTCACATTTTATTACACACAAAAAAAAACTTTGAACATTCTATTTACAAAAGCAAGTTTTAACGGAATTTAACGAATTTAAAAGCAAACATAAAAAGAACATCAACAGCGGGTAAAA
Organism: Sepiola atlantica; assembly: GCA_963556195.1. Classification (NCBI taxonomy): domain Eukaryota; kingdom Metazoa; phylum Mollusca; class Cephalopoda; order Sepiida; family Sepiolidae; genus Sepiola; species Sepiola atlantica. The sequence continues at coordinate 7,940,967 of OY744554.1, read as the reverse complement.
ATGCGACATAACAATTCAATTTGATATATGCTAAAAAATAAATTAGAATTTTTATTTCAGGACAAAATGTACCATTTCACCTCCAAAATCGATTTTATCGAATATTTGGGTGAATACCGAGCGAAATGGGCGAGAAAATCCAACGGCCCCTACAGTATAATTGAACCTAAAATTCTTTATTTAAAAACACGAATTAAAAGAAAAATTGGCTTATTTATTCAATCACAATAAAACCCGTTGTCATAAATAAAAAAAATTCAAATCTATAAGAAAATAACTTTAAAGGCGTCTATAGAGTTACTGGCGCCTTTAAAGGCGTCTATAGAGTTACTGGCGCCTTTAAAGACATTTGGTGACAAATTGTCTGTCTTCTGCCTTAAGAAAATGTCCCATCAAAAATTTAACACATAGATGTAAAAATCTGAGTACTTCAAATATTCTCCTTTCTCCCTGTCTCTTCCTCCCTCTCCCTCTCCCTATCTCATATACATTTACCAGATATAATTTTTTTAAATAACTCAGAGTAAACTCTGAGACATTTTTTTCTTTTCCTTTATATTGCTGAATAAAAAACTAATGTTTAAAAGAAAAAAATATCAAATAATTTTGGAGCGAGGAGCGCGGAGCGCTAAAATCACCGCTCCTTAGTCCCAAATGGAGTTGCTCCCGCTCCACTCCCGCTGAATATAAAATAAGCCCTCCTCTCCTTCGCTCCAGCAAAAAGGAGCGTGCTCCTGGAGCGCGCTTCTTTTTTGGAGGGCTCCGTAACGCCCTGCATACAGCCAGGTGTCAGAAGTTTTTCTAGTATGCTACAAGGATCCCACTTAATTTGCAGCAGGCGTGGCAGTATCTTCTATGTATTTTTTCTAATTCATGTCACCTGTGAATGTCAGGCTGAGGAGTTTGAATCTTGGAATCTCGGGTATCGGTGGTTGAAGAGATTTCTTATAATTGTTTAAAGAAAAGAGGTTTGTCTTAGTAGCATTAAATGTTACCATCCATTTTTGAAAAGGAGCTTTGTCTTAGTAGCATGAAATGTTACCATCCATTTTTGAAAAGGAGCTTTGTCTTAGTAGCATTAAATCTTACCATCCATTTTTGAAAAGGAGCTTTGTCTTAGTAGCATTAAATGTTACCATCCATTTTTGAAAAGGAGCTTTGTCTTAGTCGCATTAAATGTTAGCATCCATTTTTGAAAAGGAGCTTTGTCTTAGTCGCATTAAATGTTACCATCCATTTTTGAAAAGAAGCTTTGTCTTAGTAGCAGTAAATGTTACCATCCATTTTTGAAAAGAAGCTTTGTCTTAGTAGCAGTAAATGTTACCATCCATTTTTGAAAAGGAGCTTTGTCTTAGTAGCATGAAATGTTACCATCCATTTTTGAAAAGGAGCTTTGTCTTAGCAGCATTAAATGTTACCATCCATTTTTGAAAAGGAGCTGTGTCTTAGTAGCATTAAATCTTACCATCCATTTTTGAAAAGGAGCTTTGTCTTAGTAGCATTAAATGTTACCATCCATTTTTGAAAAGGAGCTTTGTCTTAGTCGCATTAAATGTTAGCATCCATTTTTGAAAAGGAGCTTTGTCTTAGTAGCATTAAATATTACCATCCATTTTTGAAAAGAAGCTTTGTCTTAGTAGCAGTAAATGTTACCATCCATTTTTGAAAAGGAGCTTTGTCTTAGTAGCATGAAATGTTACCATCCATTTTTGAAAAGGAGCTTTGTCTTAGTAGCATTAAATGTTACCATCCATTTTTGAAAAGGAGCTTTGTCTTAGTAGCATTAAATCTTACCATCCATTTTTGAAAAGGAGCTTTGTCTTAGCAGCATTTAATGTTACCATCCATTTTTGAAAAGGAGCTGTGTCTTAGTAGCATTAAATCTTACCATCCATTTTTGAAAAGGAGCTTTGTCTTAGTCGCATTAAATGTTACCATCCATTTTTGAAAAGGAGCTTTGTCTTAGTAGCATGAAATGTTACCATCCATTTTTGAAAAGGAGCTTTGTCTTAGTAGCATTAAATGTTACCATCCATTTTTGAAAAGGAGCTTTGTCTTAGTAGCAGTAAATGTTACCATCCATTTTTGAAAAGGAGCTTTGTCTTAGTAGCATTAAATGTTACCATCCATTTTTGAAAAGGAGCTTTGTCTTAGTAGCATTAAATGTTACCATCCATTTTTGAAAAGGAGCTTTGTCTTAGTAGCATTAAATCTTACCATCCATTTTTGAAAAGGAGCTTTGTCTTAGTAGCATTAAATGTTACCATCCATTTTTGAAAAGGAGCTTTGTCTTAGTCGCATTAAATGTTAGCATCCATTTTTGAAAAGGAGCTTTGTCTTAGTAGCATTAAATATTACCATCCATTTTTGAAAAGAAGCTTTGTCTTAGTAGCAGTAAATGTTACCATCCATTTTTGAAAAGGAGCTTTGTCTTAGTAGCATGAAATGTTACCATCCATTTTTGAAAAGGAGCTTTGTCTTAGTAGCATTAAATGTTACCATCCATTTTTGAAAAGAAGCTTTGTCTTAGTAGCATTAAATCTTACCATCCATTTTTGAAAAGGAGCTTTGTCTTAGTAGCATTAAATGTTACCATCCATTTTTGAAAAGGAGCTTTGTCTTAGTAGCATTAAATCTTACCATCCATTTTTGAAAAGGAGCTTTGTCTTAGTCGCATTAAATGTTACCATCCATTTTTGAAAAGGAGCTTTGTCTTAGTAGCATGAAATGTTACCATCCATTTTTGAAAAGGAGCTTTGTCTTAGTAGCATTAAATTTTACCATCCATTTATGACCCAATTCCACTACAGACTGGAGATCACTTTCTAAGAGTTCAGCCATTGCCTCGGATATGTCCGCGTCTATTTTACCCACATGACGTGCGTAGAGCGTGGTGTCGTCAGCAAATACACCCAACTCAGACAGCATTTTCAAATCAGCAAATGTCTACAGAAAAAAACACGCTAGAAAAACGGTCGCATCATTCTACATTTCCAAGAAAGGAAATCGTTTATCTGTAGAAGAGCCAGCTACGTCCTAAGATGGAGTATTGCTGTCATATATTGGAAGCTGCAGCTCAAAGCATCCTTACTTACCGTTCTATTCTAATGACATATTAATAGAAAAATAAAATGTCCAATCAATTTGAGTATATCTTAAATAAGACGAGCCCTAGAGTAAATGTGGTATTGTGGTGACTGAGATGATTCTAGTCAAGAGTAGGATAGATATTTTGATCACTTCAGACCAAAGATGACCAACGCCACTCATAGTCCGTACACTTTTGATGGCTATAGAATTAAACTAACCCTAACCCTAACCCTAAGGGCCTCAATTGGTATCCATCTCATGGAGGAGTGCTTGTTCGAATGAATGAACACTTTCCCTTCTGAGCATAATGGAACATTCTAGCCTTGTTATAAACAGGCATTTTGATGTGCTCAACAGTTTGACTTTTCTTGCTGCTCAACTGGTCGTACAGTTGAGCCCTAAGCATCGACTCTATAATGGCCTTGTGCCTTATTTGTTTAAAATCAAATGTTACCATCCAAAATTGATGGTGTATGTATCGAAGAAAAAATAAAAATAGATACATATACTCATGCATGGGCGGAGGGTGGCTTCGTATAACTATCGGATACTGGCACGTGCGAGATGTTTTCTAGCACGGTAGAGGGAGCCCACTTTTCTTTGCAGCAGCCTTGGCAGTGTCTTCTATGTATTTGTTCCGATTCATGTTCCATGTGAATGTTAGGCCGAAGAGTTTGCATGTTGGACTCTCGGGTAGGGTGTTATTAGCCATGGCAATCGATGGTTGAAAAGGTTTCTTACAATTGTTAAAGGAAACGAGGCTTTGTCTTTGTAGGATCAAATGTTACCATCTAAAATTGATGGTCTATGTTTCGAAGAAGAAAGAAGGAATCCGTCTGATTACAGAACACACCTTTGTTCTTCAGTGACTGGTCCGGTATCAATGCTGGCTTGCCATAAGCATCTGATTTGAAATATGACACGAGTACAGTAAGAAATGTTCATGGTAGCCCATGGACTTTCGATGATAATACCAAATAGATTTTGGATGTCGGCTAAAGAAAAACGATAAACTTAGCGAGCGTAATAATAACAAAAAAAGAATTACTAACCTTACCACTAACCCTAAGTCCGAGTGTTAACCCCCCTCACATCTGTCCAATTACAAAGCACACTTTTGTTCTTCAGTGACTGGTCCGGTATCAATGCCGGCTTGCCATAAGCATCTGACTTAAAATATGACACGAGTACAGTAAGAAATTTTCATCGTAGCACATGGACCTTCGATGATAATACCAAATAGATCTCGGATGTCGGCTAAAGAAAAACATCATTTCACATAAAAGTGTGTGCTCGACATTTTTCAACCAATGAAAATGAGACCCGCTTTTCGCAAACGATAAACTTAGCGAGCCTAATAGTAAAAAAAAAAAAATTACTTACCTTACCACTAACCCTAAGTCCGAGTGTTAACCTCCCTTCACTGACTGGTACGGTATCGATGCTGGTTTGTTATAAGGATCACTTCTGGGCTGAACCTTCTTTCTAATATTCATCAATGACATTTCAAATCATGTTATGAGATCATTCGTTGTTGACATCTACGCAGACGACCCAACCGTCTATGGCAGCACTACAAAGAGCATTGATGATCAAGATCTTTCTGATTCTCTATCTGTTCTGATCTTTTTAGATGATGCATTTTATAAAAGAAGCGGATGACGTATGAGTGCTTACAATTAGCATTTTTTTCTTTTTTTCTTTTTCCTATTTACTTAAAAAATAATTAAAAAAATAAAATCTGATTTGAAATATGACACGAGAACAGTAAGAAATGTTCATGGTAGCCCATGGACTTTCGATTACAATACCAAATAGATCTCGGATGTCGGCAAAAGAAAAACATCATTTCACATAAAAGTGTGTGCTCGACATTTTTTCAACCAATGAAAATGAGTCCTGCTCTTTGCAAACGATAAACTTAGTGAGCCTAATAGTAAAAAAAAAAATTACTTACCTTACCACTAACCCTAAGTCCGAGTGTTAACCCCCCTTCACTGACTGGTACGGTATCGATGCTGGTTTGTTATAAGGATCACTTCTGGGCTGAACCTTCTTTCTAATATTCATCAATGACATTTCAAATCATGTTATGAGGTCATTCGTTGTTGACATCTACGCAGACGACCCAACCATCTATGGCAGCACTTCAAAGAACATTGATAATCAATATCTTTCTGATTATCTATCTGTTCTGATCTTTTAGATAATGCATTTTATAAAAGAAAAGGGGGTAGGGTTGCAATTTTTCTGTCTTTTTATTTTTAAAAGTAAGGAGAATTAATCTGAGTCTGGCCAAATCTGGGGAAGCGCCACTTCGAGAACTCTTCGTTACCGAGACAGAGTACAAAATCGAATTCGAAATCTAGTGGAAGATTCACTTTTCTGCCTCTTTACTGTGCCTTTCTCAAAGAAAAAAACCGTTGCTAGTCTCTCTCTACTCTATCGGTATTTCCATAGAAGCTGCTCGATTGAGCTCCAATCTGTGGTTCCTCCTTGTAAGACATTCACAGCTAGAACTCGTCTTATTACCACAACTGCAAATAACTTTCTTCTTCCTTATGCATCCTTTCTCACAGAAGAGACGTTGCTAGTCTCTCTCTGCTCTATCGTTATTTCCATGGAAGATACTCGACTGAGCTCCAATCTCTGGTTCCTTCTTGTAAGACATTCACAGCAAGAACTCGTCTTATTACCACAATTGCAAATAACTTCTTTCTTTCTTATAGCTCCTTTCTTGCAGAAGATACGTTGCTAGTCTCTCTCTACTCCATCGTTATTTCCATGGAAGTTTAAAATAGCATTTTCGTGGGTCTGTCACTTTAAACTTTTAAAAAGAATTTTCGTCCGTCTGTTACGCTTTGTTTCCAAATAGCATTTTACTATTTCTGTCACGCTTCAATTTGAAATAGAATTTTCGTCAGTTGGTCACAATCAGTTTAAAATAGGAGGTTTGTTAGTCTCTCATTCCTAAGTTCGAAATAGCATTTTGTCTTTATCTGTCACGCTTATGTTTTAAATAAGATTTTCGTATGTCTGTCACGCTTAATTTTGAAATAGCATTATCGTCTGTCGGTCGCGATTAATTTAAAATAGCATTTCAGTTAGTCTTTACATTTTTAAGTTTGAAATAGCATTTTCGTTGGTCTATCACTCTTTATTTAAAAAAATAATTTTCGTCTGTCTGTCACGTATAGTTCAAAATAGAATTTTGCTTTGTCTGTCACACTTAGATCAAAATAGAATTTCGCTTTGTGTGTCACGCTTAGTTCAAAATAGAATTTTGCTTTTTCTATCATGCTTAGTTCAAAATAGAATTTTGATTTGTCTGTCACGCTTAGTTCAAAATAGAATTTCGCTTTGTGTGTCACGCTTAGTTCAAAATAGAATTTTGCTTTTTCTATCACGCTTAGTTCAAAATAGAATTTTGATTTGTCTGTCACGCTTAGTTCAAAATAGAATTTCGCTTTGTGTGTCACGCTTAGTTCAAAATAGAATTTTGCTTTTTCTATCATGCTTAGTTCAAAATAGAATTTTGATTTGTCTGTCACGCTTAGTTCAAAATAGAATTTTGCTTTTTCTATCATGCTTAGTTCAAAATAGAATTTTGATTTGTGTGTCACGCTTAGTTCAAAATAGAATTTCGCTTTGTGTGTCACGCTTAGTTCAAAATAGAATTTCGCTTTGTGTGTCACACTTAGTTCAAAATAGAATTTTGCTTTTTCTATCACGCTTAGTTCAAAATAGAATTTTGCTTTTTCTATCATGCTTAGTTCAAAATAGAATTTTGATTTGTCTGTCACGCTTAGTTCAAAATAGAATTTCGCTTTGTGTGTCACGCTTAGTTCAAAATAGAATTTTGCTTTTTCTATCACGCTTAGTTCAAAATAGAATTTTGATTTGTCTGTCACGCTTAGTTCAAAATAGAATTTCGCTTTGTGTGTCACGCTTAGTTCAAAATAGAATTTTGCTTTTTCTATCATGCTTAGTTCAAAATAGAATTTTGATTTGTCTGTCACGCTTAGTTCAAAATAGAATTTTGCTTTTTCTATCATGCTTAGTTCAAAATAGAATTTTGATTTGTCTGTCACGCTTAGTTCAAAATAGAATTTCGCTTTGTGTGTCACGCTTAGTTCAAAATAGAATTTCGCTTTGTGTGTCACACTTAGTTCAAAATAGAATTTTGCTTTTTCTATCACGCTTAGTTCAAAATAGAATTTTGCTTTTCTGTCATGCTTAAGTTTGAAATAACATTTTCGTTTATCTGTCACGCTTAAGTGTTAAACCCTTTCATCTCATCCCTTCCTTTTATCCTACCTGCTTTTCTTTCCGTTTTTCGTCTGTCTTTCAGTCTTTCCTTCTTTCCATCCGTTATTCGTTCTCTCTTTCTTTCTGTTCTTCCCTCTTTCCATCCTTCCTTCCTTTCTGTTTCATTTCGTCCTTACTTAATTGCCCCTTATCTTCTTCTTTCTTTTCTTTCCGGGGTTTTCCTTCTTACATTCCGTCATTTTTATTTCATTCCTTCTGTCCTTCTTTTTGTCTCTTTTAATCCGCCCTTCCTTTCGTCGTTCTTTTTGTTCTCCCTTTTTCCTTCCTTATTTTACCTTTCCTCTGTTTTCTTTTTCTTCCGTCCCCTTTTATCGTTACTTTTGTCCTTCCTTCTATTCGCCTGTTTTTTTCCCTCCGCCATTCACTCTTTCATTCCTTTCGTCAGTTATTCTTTCATTTTTTATGTCCGTCTTTCTTTCCGTCTTTCCTTTCTGTCGTTGTTCATTTAACTTTTCTTTTTCTTCTCGATTTCCGTCCGCCCTTCTTTCGTTCATTATTTCAGTTTTTCCTTTTTTTTTTCTTTCTCCCTGTCTTTTTCCTTTTGTCATCTCTTCCTTTCCTCTCTCTTTCTTTTATTACATTCTTTTTTTCTTTCTTTTCGTCCTTTAATCATTTCGTCGTTTTTTTGTCATTCCTTTTTTTCCATCTCGTTTTTTTTGTCATTTCTTTTTTACCATCTCGTTTTTTCGTCTATCATATAGTCTTTCCTTTTATTCTTTCCTTTCATTTCTTCCGTCATTCTTTCTTTTCATTGGTTTTCGTCATTCTTTCTTTTGATTCCTTCCATTATTCTTTCCTTTCATTCCTTCCGTCATTCTTTCTTTTCATTCATTCCGTCATTCTTTGCTTTCATTTCTTTCCGTCATTCGTTCATTTTATTTCTTCCGTCACATTCTTTCTTTTCATTCCTTCCGTCATTCTTTCCTTTCATTTCTTTCCGTCATTCTTTCCTTTCATTTCTTCCGTCACATTCTTTCCTTTCATTTCTTCCGTCACATTCTTTCCTTTCATTTCTTTCCGTCATTCTTTCCTTTCATTTCTTCCGTTTACATTCTTTCTTTTCATTCCTTCCGTCACATTCTTTCCTTTCATTTCTTCCGTCACATTTATTTCTTTAATTTCTTTCCGTCATTCTTTCTTTTCATTTCTTTCCGTCATTCTTTCCTTTCATTCCTTCCGTCATTCTTTCTTTTCATTTCTTCCGTCATTCTTTCCTTTCATTTCTTTCTTTCATTCCTTCCGTCATTCTTTCCTTTCATTCCTTCCGTCACATTCTTTCCTTTCATTCCTTCCGTCATTCTTTCTTTCATTCCTTCCTTTCATGCTTTCCTTTCATTCCTTACGTCATTCTTTCTTTTCATTTCTTCAGTCATTCTTTCCTTTCATTTCTTTCCTTTCATTCCTTCCGTCATTCTTTCTTTCATTACTTCCTTTCATGCTTTCCTTTCATTCCTTCTGTTCTCCCTCTTACCCGTCTCTTATTTTCTTTACCTTTCGTTCATTTTTTTCCTTTCTAAAAACCGTTCTCAATAAACGACTGGGCAGATCCGAAAACTTCCACCGATTGGATTACACCCCTTCGACTAACTCTTCAATCTCCGCAAAAACTGCGAACGCCTTGCTCGCCGCATCACCTTGCCACCTTGCCTCCCGCCTGCCATGTCGCACCAAAAACGTTAACGAAATTACACAGAGTAATTTTCTCCCCAGCTGATACCGATGCTGTTCACATGCAACATTGCATTCACTCTCACCACCGCAACCACAACACAGAAAAAAAAAGAAATACAAAACATTATTGTTCCCTTCACTCGAATACTGGCGACTATTTAAAAAAACAAACCATTTTTTTTTACAAGCAAGTTTTAGAAGTGTCCTCACATCTATTTCAGAAGTGCTGTCTGTCATCTGTAAATAAATGAAACACTAACATATCTTTATGAAAGTCGCTTTAGAAAAGGCATGAAGTTAACCCTTCAAGAGCCAATAGGAAAGGAATAGACGCAGTTTATTATTAACCCTTACAGAATATATTCTTTTATAGCAGTCGCTCCAGACCAGGCATGAAGCCACTTGATGAAAGGAGCGCATTCTAATAATAAATATGGAGAGGAATGCAGAATCACTTAAAGACAAACTAAGCCTGAGAGAAAACCCACCACTAGCGTTAAATCACTTGGGCTCAAAACAGGCAAGCTAAAAAAGTAAGCCTTTCGAGAGCCTAATAGAGACGGGAGGGTGTGGCGGAATTGATGATCTTGAGCCAGAATCGAGCGGTGGAGATGGCCCGGACTTACTTCATCCCCGCAGTAAGAGGGTCCGTCTTTGCCTGACTTGCAGATGGAAAGGGAAATAGTGAGGATTGAACTCGCATCTTTCACACGAAAGTAGCTGGATTACAGGAGTACGCCACCACTCCCAGCTACAAGGCTGGTTGACAAAAAGTCTACCTCTAAACTGGTTAAGTAGCTGACCACAAACCGGCGTTTTTATCGTGTTACCATCATTATTTTTGTAGTTTTGTTTATAATATATATATATATATATATATATATATATATATATATATATATATATATATATATATATATATATATAACAATAAATAAGTTATACACCATCCACTATGGCTATGCAATCCCTACAGCTACATATCTAAAAAATGCGGAGCTGTAAAACCTGACATAGTGATATGCGACCATAGGGAGAACGTAGCAACCCTAGTTGAAGTCAGTGTTCATAATGATGCTGGCTTAAACAGAGCTGAAAGGGAAAAGATTAGGAAATCCCAAGGTCTTATGTACGACATGAAAAGAAACTGGAATCTTAGGAAGATCTCCATCATACCAGTAATTATAGGAGCAACCGGACTAATAGAAAATAATAATAAAAAAACTATCTGGCGAATATACCCGGTGAAACAATTGCATTTAAAGGGTGGGTGAGAATCTTAGAAAGATCTCTCGGCTGGAGTGTCTGAAATAGCCGGTGAATGTCTGGCATCCGGTAGGATGCCCCATACCCAGCAAAAACAAAAATATGAGAAAATTTAAAAACCAAAAACCAAAAAACAATAGTAAATATATAAAAGAAACTTATCTCAAGAACCCAACTGAAACTTCACAGTAATCCGATCATAAGAAATGATATAAACGGTTGATTTATAATCTTTACGAACATATTTTTATGGAAGTCTCTCCAGACAAGGCATGAAACCACTTGATGAAACGAGCGAATTCTAATAACAAAAAGGGAGTGGAATACAGAATCACTTCAAGACAACCCAATCCTGAGAGAAAGCCCACCACCAGCGTTCAATCACCTGGAGTCAAAACAGACAAGCTAAAAAGTATGCCTTTCAAAGGGCTAATATGTACTAGCTGATTCATACACTAGCTAACCTACCCACTCCAATATTTAAAAAGCTGTGACCAGAATCCGGTGTTTTTAGCATTACACTATCATCCTGCCTTTTTTTAGTATATCTTATAATATATACGCATGAGAGAAAGCACACCACCAGCGTTCAATCACCTGTACTCTATATATATAATATATACGCATATACATAACAATAGTAAATATTTAAAACAAACTTATCTCAAGAGCTTACTGCAGCTTCACAGTAAACCCATGATCAGAAATTATATACGAAGTTGATTAGTAATCCTTACAGAATATATTCTTGACATGAAACCACTTGATGAAACGAACGAATTCTAATAATAAAAAGGGAGAGTAATACAGAATAACTTCCAGACAAACCAAGCCTGAGAGAAAACACACCACCAGCGTTCAATCACCTGGACTCTATATATATAATATATACGCATATACATAACAATAGTAAATATTTAAAACAAACTTATCGCAAGAGCTTACTGCAGTTTCACAGTAAACCCGATCATCAGAAATGATATACGAAGTTGATTAGTAATTGTTACACCGACCGTTCTTACACAGGAAAAACTGCACCGGTTGTCACTATAAATAGTGCGAGTCACCAGAGACACAGAGAAGACAAAGCACAGTCTTGTAGCTGTCTAGCCAAGTGCTAGTCACTTTCTTACTTTGTTAATACACTTGTTAAACCAACCCTCGACTTGACTTCCTTTATTTATTATTTACTGTTGGACGACTTCACAACAGTAATCCTGACAGAATATATTCGTGACATGAAACCACTTGATGAAACGAACGAATTCTAATAATAAAAAGGGAGAGTAATACAGAATAACTTCCAGACAAACCAAGCCTGAGAGAAAGCCCACCACCAGCGTTCAATCACCTGGACTTGAAACAGGCTAGTCAAAAAGTAAGTCCTTCAAGAGTCCAATAGGTAATGACTGGCCAGAAACCGGTATTTTTATCGTGACATCATAATCATCAATATTTTATTATATCTCATAAGTTAAATTTCGAAGCAACTCCAGATTTGATAAAGCAACAGCGACACCAGATAATCGTCAATTAGTTTTTGCATTTCATCTTTGGCGATCGGACGATCTCATTTTTTATGCAATGTGATAACGTACACATGTTGCATTACCGCTTACGTTCCGGTATAGCTTTTCGCTGGACGTCATAGTGATAACGCACGGTAATGTCTGTTGTCGCCGACGTCATCACCACCATTGCTATAAGGCTGTTCGTCGCCGCTGTCATCATCACCATCGCCGCCAGGAACAAAAGTACGCGAACGCCGTAGATGGGTTTTTAAGTGTTTATTGCGACACAACAAACTTGACAGACTTTATGTGTGGGATACGAGAGGAATAGGTACTCATTGTGCCGCCCCACCCTGCAAGTGAATCAGGAACAAGAAGGCGACAAAGCCTCCCACCGTCACGACGCCACTTCCGATTTTGGCCCCTACCCTGTTTTTTAGCCCTTCTACTCTCTGCACCCACCACTATCTAACGCATACAAACGAACCTGCAAGATTATTATTACACAGACTTAAAAAAAAAACAAAAAACCTAGTTCACCCCAAGCAAGGCAGGGTGCCACTGTCGACGTAAGGGGCTAGTGAGAATTAGGGTGTAAGTTTAGGTGATCATACTAAATTAGGAGCTGTGTAGCGAGATGTCTGTTTACATTAGTTTTAAATTTCTGCATGTCGGTATGGGACCACGTAGAAATTTCACGGTCCTTTCTATATCAATCTGTATAATTTTTTCATGGAAGTCGCTCCAATGGTGCTATAGAACCGACTGGATTCGAACCTGCCAACCGCAGGTCGTCAGTCGTCGTCGTTAACTACTTCACAAGGACCACATCACGGCCTGTGTGTAATGTGAACTAACTTCAACGCTTTTAACCGAGATATAATAGTGTGTAAAAGGCCAATAATTTATGAGCGATTTCCGTGATAAAACAGTATAAGTAGTTAATTGTTAATTTAAATAAAAAAATGTCACAGATTTTTTGTCGGCCAGCGTACCGATATGAACAATATTTTTCTGGAAATCCCTATCTCTCTCTAAACAGGGTATGGAACCAGTTGATGAAAGGAGCCAATCATACTGATAAAAAGGGAGAGGATAGTAGATCAACTTCAAGACAGACAAAGTCGCAAACCTCATAGGTCCCTCACTGTCAACCAAGCTCCAGTCCCTGTCCCATCGCCGCAATGTAGCATCCTTGTGCTTGTTTTACAAATACTTCAATGGATTATGATCCGATGAATTGGCTACTCAAGTGCCCCCTCGACGTAAATTCACTAGACCAACTCGACAATCAACTAAATCCCATCCGTCCACTGTGGAGGTCCCCATATACCGGAGAGCTTTTTACTCAAATAGCTTCTTTCCTCATCCTGCTGGCCTCTGGAACTCCCTCGCTGCCTCCTGTTTCCCCGTCAGTACTGACATGCAGAAATTTAAAATTAATGTAAACAGACATCTCGCTGTGCAGATCCTAGTCTAGGTTGCCCCCCAACCTTCTCTCCTTTTCTTTCTTCTCAGTAGCCCCTTACGTCTACAGTGGCGGCCTGCCTTGTTTGGGGTGAACTACGTTAAAAAAAGCTTAAGAGAAAGCCCACTACTAGCATTCAATCACCTGGGCTCCAAACAGGCTAGCCAAAAAGTAAGCCGATCAAGAGCCCAATAGTGAAGGAAGGAGTTACAAGACTGGCTAACAAATCGTCTACCCATAAAGCGTCACTAGATGCGCAAATTGAATGGACGTATCTTATTTAAGATACGTTCAACGATACGTAATAGAATGTCTTCTTGTCTGTAGGTATGTCACGTTTAAATTTAAAATACCATTTTAGTAGGATTCTCAGGCTTATGTTTGAAGTAGAATTTTTGTGTGTCTGTCACACTCAGGTTGTGAATAACATTTTCATTTTTCTGTCACGCTTATGCTTGACATACCATTTAATTTGGTCTTTTACGCTTAAGGTAAAAATTACATTTTCGTTCGTCTGTCACGTTTAAGGTAGAAATGGCATTTTCATTAGTCTGTAACGCCTAAAGTGGGAATGTCATTTTTGTTTGTCTGTAAAACTTACGCTGTGAATGGCATGTTCGTCTGTCCGTCACGATTTACTTTAAAATAGAATTTTCGTTTGTCTTTTATGTTTAAGTTTGAAACAACATTTTTGTTTGTCTGTCACGCTCAGGTTTTAAATAAAATTTCCGTACGTAGTTCACGCTTAATGTCTAAATGGCATTTTCGTTGATCTGTCACGCTTAGGTTTGAAATAGCGTGTTTGTCGGTCTGTTATGTTTCAATTGGAAATAGGATTTTCGTCTGTCTGTCATTATTAATTGAAACCAGCATTTTAGTATGCTTTTCATTCGTTTTAAATAGTATGTGCGTCAGTCTGTCACACTTAAGTTTACTGCCCTTTTTTTAGATTCGTCGGTCTGTCACGCTTAATCTTTTAAACATCATATCCGCATTAGCATTTTTGTTGGTTTCCTATTCTTAAGTTTCAAATGACACCTGAAGAAAGTCGGAGGTTACATCGGCCGAAACGTTGTGAGAATAACATCCAAGATGAGAACAGTAGTCTGAATAACCCAAATAATACTAATTTTCAATCGTCAAGAAAAAATTCTAAAACATATGTTTTTAATTCCGTATTTCTATGCCAACGCACAGAATAACAGTTTTGTTGGTACGTCACACATACTTTTAAAATAGCATTTTTCTATGTCTGCAACGTTTCCGTTTGGGGGCCGCATCTAAACACACTATGAAAAACTGAAATATTGTAGACCAACCAAAATGTAATTTCAAACTTAAGCGTTACAGACCGACAAACAGATCCTCACATTAGGATGTATGGACGTCGGTCGGTCTGTCTGTCTGTCCGTCTTAAGTTTACATACGCATTGAGTGAGTAGGTTAGGTAGTGTATAAACCAGCTAGTACATATCAGTTATTACATATATTTTGTTGGTCTTTCATTCATAAGTTTAGAAAAGTATTTATCTTAAATATTGGAGTGGGTAGGTTGGCTAGTGTATAAACCAGCTAGTACATATTAGTTATTACATATATTTCGTTGGTCCTTTATTCTTAAGTTTGGAAAATCATTGATCTTAAATATTGGAGTGGGTAGGGTTGCTAGTGTATTAATAAGCTAGTACATATTAGTTATTACATATATTTTGTTGGTCTTTCATTCTTAAGTTTAGAAAAGTATTTATCTTAAATATTGGAGTGGGTAGGTTGGCTAGCGTATGCATAAGCTAGTACATGTTAGTTATTACATATATTTTGTTGGTCTTTCATTCTTAAATTTGTAAAATCATTTATCTTAAATATTGGAGTAGGTAGGTTTGCTAGTGTATTTATCAGCTAGTACATATTAGTTATTACATATATTTTGTTAGTCTTTCATTCTTAAGTTTGGAAAAGCATTAATTTTAAATATCGGAGGGGGTAGGTTAGCTAGTGTATGCATCAGCTAGTATATATTAGTTATTACATATATTTTGTTGGTCTTTCATTTTTAAGTTTGAAAAACACTTACATCGGTCTGTTACGCTTCTATTTTGAATATTACCTTTAGATTCATCCAAGCATTTTTACATGAAAGACTGTCGGTCACTTTGTCAGTCTGTCACACTTGAGTTTGAAATATCATATCTCAATTACTAAGTGCGTACATTAAGTGGACGTTTCGTAAGAAAATTCGTTCTTATTTTTCGTATGTTCTGTGTCGTTTTTAATGTATTTTGATTGAAGCGTTACTTTGAAACCGTCACTTTTAATAATAAAACTCCATTTTTTTTCTTTCAAAGCAAGTTCGGCTCACTGAAGCAAGTTTTGTATTTACCTGAATGAAAAATGTACGGTGGACCATAATGACATGATTAACTTTTTCGTCGGGTGAAATGAGTTCCGCGTAAACATATCGAACATTGATCTTTTATTAAAATAAAATAAAAGAATAAAATTGCTTTAAAATCGAAAAGTAATTTAATATATATATATATATATATATATATATATATATATATATATATATATATATATATATATATACAACAACTCTCTCTCGACGCCTAACTTACCATTTATCCGATACCAGCGCCATCCAACGTCACATTACTACACATAACAAAATACTACAGTCGGCCGATATACGGAAAATATTAATATCTAACACGAAAATAATACACAAAAATAACTGCACAAACAGACTTAAAATACTAGAAGCAATATTCATTAAAACTAAACAGCCTAACATTAACAAAATAGCTTTCAACACAGGTACCAACATATTAAAAGTATTCCGTAATTAAATGGAAATTAAGTAAAAAAAATAAAAAAATAAATAAATTGATAAATAAATAAATAAATAACAGTAATAATAGTAATAGGAATAAATAATAATACATTAATAAATAATAGCAAAAATAAGAACTAACAAAATAAATAAGTAAACAATAAAACCAAACACACAAACGATAGAATAAAATGAACTCAACCACACACCCTCTTCTCTCTTTCATTCGGCCGTAGCGATAACTATAAAACACTAACTCCACTCTTCTTATTTAAATAAAAAAAAAACAAACAAAACCCTAATCCTGAAGACGACTACGAAAGTCGAAAGCGCTCGAGAAAATGGCCGAATTAATAACTATCGGTGAAGTACTATACGGATTGCCACCTGAAACCAGAAAGATGGCTCGACGGTTTGAGAACCTCACGAGGAAAATATACAAACGCGAAAGTTCCGTGATGTTCAACAACGCTTGCTTAGATAATGACTTGCTGCCTATATATATATATATATATATATATATATATATATATATATATATATATATATATATATGTGTGTGTGTGTGTGTGTCTGTGTCTGTGTCTGTGTCTGTGTGAAAAATTACAAACGGAAAACAGGTTAAAGTGCAGGGACAAACAAAACCAATAGATTTGACCGGTTTCGCTCGTATTAACGAACGTCTTCAGAAAAAGTGAAGATTTGGAAATAATTTTATTTTGAAGGCACACACATGGGAGAAAGAAAGGATGGTCCGATTGGACCATATGAGAAGACTTTAAGTAACATTGAAATATTCATGCCCACTCCTATTTGTGTTTATCCTGGCTAGTTCCTCTGTCTTCTTCCCTCTTATCGCCTTTTACCCCCTCCGCCCACCGCCTCCCCCGTACTAGCTCAGTAG